>JAPDFK010000088.1:0-144425 GCA_027569635.1 Lasiosphaeriaceae sp. G1095
CCCCCCCCCCCCCCCCCCCCCCCCCCCCCCCCCCCCCCCCCCCCCCCCCCCCCCCCCCCCCCCCCCCCCCCCCCCCCCCCCCCCCCCCCCCCCCCCCCCCCCCCCCCCCCCCCCCCCCCCCCACTTCTTCATTTCTCATGATTCCCAGTTTTCGGTTTGAGGATGTCACTAGCAAGGTTTTCCGGTGGGTGGTCATACAGGCTTCATTAGTCTTGGGCTTTTTTTTTCTTTCTTCATGGACAGAAGGCAGTCTCCAACCCCAAGCCAGGGAGGAGGAATTTTTACTTCACTTGTACAAATATTTCCGGATCCCCCTTTTTGTTTCCTTGTTTCTGTCCCCTTTATCTCAGGGTTCACAGCGATTGAGCTACCCAGTTACCTCTTACCTAGCTCAGCTGTCATAGAAAAGGGACAGTTGAGACAAAATAGTTATCCAGCTTATGATTTATTGGCCTGTGGGGCTAGAAAATTGCAGTCTCCGTTAATCTGGTCATGCCGTATATTTTGGTTGCAAGTGATACATGCTTGTTGCGTTGGTTGGTTATGTAGTCTCTTCAACACAAACTTCTAACAGGGGAAACAAAACTGGATCGACAAGTGATATTACAACAACAACCACTTTCATTGGCGGTGTGAGTCAGTCGCGGGCACTTCGGTCCCTCAACCTTTCTTGTCACCGCCATGGGAGCATCTATATATAATTACCACTCACCCGCTTACTCCTTTTCCCCTCTATCACCTCTTCGAGCCTTGCGCATCCTTTCAGTACAACAAGTCCTATAATGTACGACCGTGACAATTGGCCCAAGATGCCAGATGGCAGCGAATACGACGGCAAAAACCTGCTCGCCCTTCTCCGGAGCGGCAACAGCCCCTTCCAAGGGCTTTGGGATGTAAACCAACTCATTCGCGAGATTGAGGAGAATCCCGGCGCCGAGGTGATTGAAATCCATCTCGTCGACAAGGGCTCCAATACCTACGTGAGTTCTTTCCAACTTTCCTTAATCCTCAACCTGCTTTTTTTCTTTTTCTTTTTTTTTTTCTTTTTTTCTTTCTCCTCTCTCTCTTCTTTTTTCCCCACGATTCATTACTTTTCGCTGAAGACTAGAACCAATATATAAGCTTGGCTCGCTGTCTGTCTAGGCCAGTCTTCTCGCTCACTCCGCCCAGATCCGGGCCTCATTGTTCAACTTCCCTCTCCCACTTGACAAACTTCGCCACAACTTGGTTTCGCGAGCGCCTTTTTCAACAGAAACCAGACTCGATCCCCATCCCCATCACTCCCACCCGCGAGTTCTGCATTGCTCTTTTCGCCTCCAAGATCGAAGCCACCATCGGGAACGTGGGCGACATGATTGGGTGGGAGAGTGATAATGCCACAGTCGGGCCCGTTGCCTTTGCGGCCGAACGTGCCCTCTTAGGCGTCCTCCTATATAATCATACCGCAAACTGCTGCAGAAGACGACGACGACTTTGGTTCAGACTCCCTTTATCGCCTCGTCCTCAATCACGGCGATTTCGGCATCCACAACATATCGATTGCGATGGAAGCCAAAGGGGGGGCCACAAACCCGTCATGACATCCGTGTACGACTGGCAGACTGGGTGCATCGCGCCGGCCTTCCTGTCCGATCCGTTGATGGTGGTATGGGTAGATCTGGTGCTGGATGAGGAGGAGGAGGAGGAGGATGCCGCCAGCAGCACCCCACCGCCGCCGTCGTTCATCCGGGTACCCGATGATGCAACTCCCGAGGACAGCGTCGAGTACTTGGCATAGCCAAGGCAGTATTTCGAGGTATGCATGTTTTTCTCTTAGTAATAATAATTCCCGTTCCCCCGTTCGTTCCACCCCCCTCCAGATGGATGAAAAACAGAAGACTTGACTACCTGTATGGATTTATTTCCCACATAGGTTCTCTTCAGTGAAGCGCCAGATTACAAACGTGTAATCCCGGCAGGGAAAGATGCGCGCCATCTCTGGTTTCCACTGCGGGACTGGCGTGGTCAAGATCCGGAGGGATATTTTGGTGCTTTGGGAGCCTGGGCTGAGAATAAATTGCGTCTCCGCTAACCTGGTCATACCGTATATTTCGGTTGGAAGTGAAAAAAAATGCTTGATGTGTTGGGTATCGACAGATGAGTATACACCTCTTTAGCTAAGTATGGAATCGTGACAGTGCGTGTAAGGTAAATACTTACCTACCTACCCACTTCCTGAGACGACTTTTGGTACAGTAACTACGGACCATGTGAAGAAGTAGCTTACCAAAAAGAACCTGCCCGATTTTTCTCTCTTAAACTGCCATTCTTTCTTTAATGGCGTTTATTATGTACTGGTTGTCTGGCACGCTGTGCTCAGAGATAATCTACGCCTGCTTAATGTACCTGTGTATGTACAATCCAGCCCTGGTTTGTCTGTTCGTTTTGGCAGGTTCAAAAGACAGGGTCTGGCCAAAATTTCAAATCATCACAGCAAAACACCAAAACATCATATTTCGAATTGAAAAGTTGGATAGTATTTGGAAACTGGGTAAAAATTAAATGCCCTAGTTGCTTTTCGGAATTTGAAAATTGATAGTGTGGTCGTGGAGTTGGAAAAATCTTGACTGGTTGTGGCTGGAGTGTACCTACCTACCTATATAATGACCCTGCCTAATGCAAACACCACCCCAGAATCTACAATTAATGAGTAGCAATTTCATCACGAACACGAAGCACCCTAGAGATAGAGAATATCAGATAAATAATCGCGGGGAGCTACAGCAAAGCGCGCAAGCGCTTTTTGTGTAAAGGTAAAAGTACATCTAGTTATTGCTGTTGTGTTGGGACGAGACCGGGAGTATGGCAGACGCCCCCAGGACGGGGCCAAAGACAGAAGCCAAAAAAAACAACAAAAAAAACCCAAAAAAAAACAAGACCCTTGATCCAACACCCTGCAGAAGAACTGAAGCACGAAAGGATTCATACAACCATGACATCCGCTCGCGTTTTCCCTCTTCATCGCTCCCATGCTATGCAATTGAGCGCACAGGACCATAGGTGTTGTTATTTGTTACCCGCGGATACACTCGATAATCTGCCCCAGAGACCAAAAAGAAATGCAAAACATGCCATGAAGTGGTCGATATTAGTCCCATTATAATCGAGCTGGATGCTCGTCACACCACATCACAACCATGTGGCTCAACGCTTAACCACTGCACATGACGCAGGATTCAGGGTTCTCAATGCTGCCTATAATTGCTCGGTCAGTACGATGACAGTCAAAAAGCGAGGATTTGTCATGACTTACAAGCAAGAACCGCCTCGGAATAGATGTCGAGCTCACGCACTTTGCTCTCATCAGCCTTGTCCTCTGTCTGGCCGTCTTTCTTGCCGTTGAGTGCGGGCGAGCCGATCTCCTCGAGTTGAATTTTCTCAGCGGGCTCCGTGGGCAGAGTCTTGGGGCTATCGCCCTCCTCGACATCTGCAGTAAAAGGAGTAGCCTTAGCCGGCGAAGGCACGGGGCGAGTCTTGACCTCGCCATTCAAGGGGACCCTGATTGGCGGAGGTGTTGTGCTGGGAGTGGGAATACCATTCCGGTTAACAAGACTGTTGGGTGTGCTCTCCTTACTCACGTACATCGGGCGAGGTACAGCACTCGGCGATGACATGTAAGAGCCAGCTGGAGGACCGCGCTTCTTAAGGCCCGACGATGTCTTGCTGACATTGGTGTCTCGTACCAGTAGTGCCTCCTGGTCAACGGTAAACTGGATGGGCTGCGCTGCGGCCTGAGTACGGAGATAGTACATGCCAGTCTTGAGACCTAGCTTCCAGCCTGCGAAATGCATGCTGGTGATCTTGCCCATGGTGGGTTCACGCATGTGAATGTTCAAGGATTGAGACTGGTCGATGAATGCACCGCGGTCAGCGGCCATCTGAACGATGGTACGCTGCGAGATCTCCCAAACGGTCTTGTAGAGAGCCTTGATATCGGCCGGGATGTTGGGGATGTTCTGGATCGAACCACCCTCAGAGATGATACGGTTTTTCATGTTGTCGGACCAGAGACCCATGTCAACGAGATCCTTCAAGAGCCAAGGGTTGACAACCTGGAACTCGCCAGCAAGCACGCGGCGCTGGTAGATGTTGGACGTGTAGGGCTCAAAGCACTCATTGTTGCCCAAGATTTGGGACGTGGAGGCAGTCGGCATGGGAGCGAGCAGCAAGCTGTTCCGGACACCGTGCTCATTGATCTGGGCCTTCAAAGCATCCCAGTCCCACAGGTTACTTGGGGTGACGTTCCACATATCATACTGCAGGATGCCCTGAGAAACGGGCGACCCCTCGTATGTCGAATATGGCCCTTGCTCCTTGGCAAGCTCGCAAGAGGCGGTAAGCGCAGCGTGATAGATGGTCTCAAAAATCTGCTTGTTCAACTCACGAGCCTCAGGGGACTCGAAAGGCATGCGCAGTGCCAGGAAGGCATCGGCAAGGCCCTGAACACCAACACCAATAGGACGATGACGCATGTTGCTGTTGTAAGCCTCCTTGACCGGATAGTGGTTGACTTCGATGATCTTGTTCAGATTGCGAACGACAGTTTGGGTGACGTTGTGTAGCTTCTGGAAGTCATAAACACCCTGGCTGTAGTCCACAAATTGGGGCAGCGCCAGCGATGCCAGGTTGCAGACAGCGACCTCGTCAGGAGCAGAGTACTCGATAATCTCGGTGCAGAGGTTGGAGCTGCGAATGGTGCCCAGATTCTTCTGGTTGCTCTTCCGGTTGCAGTGGTCCTTGTAGAGCATGAATGGGTTGCCAGTCTCGGTCTGAGCCTCGAGGATGGCATACCACAGCTTCTGGGCCTTGATGGGCTTGCCGCGGCCCTCCCTCTCGTATCGCTCATACAGAGCCTCAAACTCTTCGCCATAGCAGTCGGCGAGACCAGGGCACTCGTTGGGGCACATCAGGGTCCACTCTCCGTTCTTCTCGACACGCTTCATGAAAAGATCAGGAATCCAGAGCGCGAGGAAAAGATCGCGAGCACGAATTTCCTCCTTTCCGTGGTTCTTGCGGAGATCGAGGAACTCGAAAACATCCCCATGCCAAGGCTCGAGGTAGATGGCAAAGGCACCTGGGCGCTTGTTGCCACCCTGGTCAACGTACCGAGCAGTGTTGTTGAAGACTCGAAGCATGGGAACAATGCCGTTGGAGGTACCGTTGGTGCCGGCAATGTAGGATCCCGTTGCGCGAATACGGTGGATGTTCAGGCCGATACCACCCGCCATCTTTGAGATCATAGCGCAAGTCTTAAGGGTATCGTAGATTCCCTCAATACTGTCATCCTTCATATCGACGAGGAAGCAGGACGACAGCTGAGCCTGCGGGGTGCCGGCATTGAAGAGGGTCGGCGAGGCATGAGTGAAGAACTTGTTGGACATGAGATTGTATGTCTCCATGACTCGCTCCACGTCGTCTCCCCAAATTCCAACAGCCACGCGCATGATCATGTGCTGCGGGCGCTCAACGATCTTGCCATTGAGCTTCAGGAGGTAAGACCGCTCCAGGGTCTTGAAGCCAAAGTATTGGTAGTTGAAGTCTCGGTCGTAGACAATGGCCGAGTCAAAGTCCTCTTTATGGCGCAAGACGCATTCGTACGTCTCCTTGGCGATCATGGGCGACGGCGTGTTGTTCTTGGGGTTTACATAATGGTAGAGATCGCTGACGACAGACGACCACTGCTTCTTGGTCTGCTTGTGAAGGTTGGAGACCGCAATGCGAGCAGCGAGGATGGCATAGTCGGGATGGGTGACGGTCATGTATGCAGCAGTCTCAGCGGCCTAGAGAGTGGAGCGTGTTAGGTGATTGTGGGGTTTTTTTTTGGTCTCCCGTGTAGAGGGTTCTCTTTTCAGGGCAGACTTACAAGATCGTCCAGCTGAGCTGTTGTGACACCGCCATAGACACCGGAGATGACCTTCTGGGTAATGGCGACGGGATCGACATGGTCCATATCAAGGCCATAGCACAGTCGCGAGACGCGGGCTGTGATCTTGTCGAACTGGACGCGCTCCTGGCGCCCATCTGAGCAACATCAGCATCCGGAACGGTCGGTTTTGGGTTGGAGGACCAACTTACCGCGCTTTTTGACGTACATGGCGTCTGGAGTTGTGGTGTGAGACGGATGGAGGGGGAAGAGTAGACAAAGACAGCAGAGTTTGGCGGGAAAGGGCCGTTAAAGGGAGACCAAATGATCCCTCGGTAGACCAATTGCCGTCAGCATGCAAGTCAATGCCTGTGGTGAAAGTTGATGGAGTGCTGTAGCCAGACAGTTCTTCGTGCGGGCGGGCGTGTGCTGTGGAGGATAGAAGATGGAGGAGGAGGGAGGAGGGAGGAGGGAGGCAAAGCGGCGTTTCGCGAAGGACTCTTAAAAGAAGACCTTGGTGGACCGTGTCAAGACGCGTTGCCCACGATTTTGGCGCGTCGCTGAGGGGCCCACCCCATTAAACAAACAGTTCAGTGGCACGGCAAAAGGGCTGCCCCGCTGCACACAGTGAAAGCGCCTCCTCACACGGAGAATGTCATCTTTGATGGCAGATTCGCTGCCAGCAAATGACACTTTGTCAACCCAGTTGTTCCGTCTGCAAAACAATCGAGAGACGGTCAAGGAGTTGATGTACTCCAGTGTATTCCGCCGCAGAAATTAATATTACACAATCTACGTCTGATCGGAAGCCCCTTTTCATTGAAATAAATTCGAGTCGTGCCGTCCAGCTTTCCGCAACAGCCCCCCTGACGGCTTAAGTAAGCTTTGATTGACCAGCCAATTCGCCGCCTGCCTGCCTGCCTTGTTGGTCCAGTCAAGCCAGTCCACCCCAGAATGACTCAGGCTGCTGGCTGTTTCTGAGTCTTAATTATCAAGGGAAAGTGGTTGAAAAGCGGATGCTCGGCTGAACTATGAGACTGAGAGTCCCCCTATCAATATCACGGACATTTACAAATCAATTGAGACGTTCTGCGTTTGTCTGGCCACGCAGCGTAGCAGCTACGAAAATGGCCACGTCCAACTCAACCTTAACAAGTGCCATCCAAGAGCCCACAGCCTCTGACTATAAGCCCAGGTACATTGATGTAAGTTGAGAAATACGTCAACACATCTTCAAAATACAGGAAGCATACATAATCTAATACCTGTTCCGAGTAATAAGATCGGCATAAACCTCGCAGATCCAATATTCCGGGGCCGCTATCATGGCAAGTCAAGACACCCCGACGACCTGAAGGGGGTGGTGAAACGAGCCGAAGAAGTGGGATGCACCAAACTTATCGTCACGGGCTCCAGCTTCAAGAGCTCTAGAGATGCTCTCAAGCTTGCTGGAGAATTTCGTACGTCGCATTGCCCTTCTTTTCAACGATAAACAAACGCCCAAAAAAAACTAACCGTCCCTCAATATTAAAAAAATCAAAGCCGGCATCGTCTACACCACCGCGGGTGTTCATCCCTGCAGCAGCTCCATATTCAGCAAGTCACACCATAGACACCACGATGAGAGCCAAAGTGAAGGGGAAGGGGAAGCAGACGAGCACACGCCCGCATGCGGTCCTGACCCGTCCAAGCCGATTCTAGACGGCGAAGGGGTCGACCAGTCACGGACCAAGACCATCATCTCCGACCTCAAGACTCTCATCGAGCAAGCCCGGTCGTCGTCCCCATCCCTCGTTGCGTTCGGCGAGTTTGGCCTTGACTACGACCGGCTGCACTACTGCTCCAAAGAAGTCCAGCTGCACTCCTTCTCGGCACAGCTCGCACTCGCGGCATCGTTGCAGCCGCAACTGCCCCTGTTCCTGCACTCGCGCGCCGCGCATGACGACTTCGTCCGGCTTCTCAAGGACGCGTTCGGCCCACGGCTGGAGCAGCTCGAGAAGGGCGGCGTTGTGCACAGCTTCACGGGCACCGTCTCGGAGATGCGCGAGCTCATGGATCTTGGCTTGTTCATCGGCATCAACGGATGCAGCTTCAAAACGGCCGAGAACTGCGAGGTTGTCAAGGGGATCGAGCTGCCGCGGCTGATGCTCGAGACGGACGGGCCCTGGTGCGAGGTACGCCCGAGCCACGAGGGGTGGAAGTATCTCATTGAAACCCCCAGGCCGTCGTCGACGTCGACCCCCGAGCCTGCCCCTCAATTAAATAATGGAGAAGGGGTGGCGGGAATCCCGCAGCAGCCAAAGAAGCAGGCGAAGAAGAAGAACCAGAAGAAGGAGCCCGAGGTTCCGGAGCGGTTCAAAGTTGTCAAGAAGGAGAAGTGGGAGGAAGGGGCTATGGTCAAGGGCCGCAACGAGCCGTGCACAATCGAGCGCATTGCGAAAATTGTGGCGGGGATTAAGGGCATCCCTGTCGATGAAGTGTGCGAGGCGGCGTGGACAAACACGGTGAAAGTCTTTGGCGTAGAATCGCAATAATCTAGACTCAAATACACCATCTTCGGCGTTTTTACTATCATCAGTCGTTTTCTCGTTACAATATAGATGTAATAATATATATAGTATACAAGGACCCATCCAACCCTTCATCAACCCCTACTAAATACCTCTGAATCTCAGGGGTATTTACTGCCTACTCGCGATACCGACGTCATCAAACGGAGCGGGAAACGGGGCGGGAGCTTGAGAATAGGGCGTAAATCCCCGATATTCAGATTCAAACTCCCGACCCCTTATGCCCTCTTATCCTCCCATTTCTTACAGCTCCAATAGTGACGCCTTCTTCGCCCGTCATCCACCCTGGCATGCGCTCCCCGTCAATAATCCCACATTCAACGAGTTGCCTGATGCCCGCAAAGACATGTATACCATGAACGATTAACCGGACATAAGGGCGCCACCCACTCCTGGTCTCTCTCCCTTTCTGAGCGGGGTCGTCCTGCCCTTCTTCTTCCCCTCCTCCCAAGTCCGCGTCGATCTGACTCCGGCCACCGCCGCCCTTGGATCGTCTTGGCTGCGGTACCCCCTCCTCTTCGTCGTTTTCTTCCTGCTCGCCAGATCGTTGCCTAGATTCTTCCTCGTCTTGAGGAAACGGATCCTCAATAACCACATCCACCCTCTCGACGCCCTTGTTGTCATCGGGCCTGGCCGTGTCGCCAAACCGCGCTCGGGCAACCAATCTCATGCGCTTTGCGAGGCGCTCCTCGCGCAACGCGTCGGGGGAGATGGCGCGCTTCTTAGACGCTGGCTTCTTCTCCTCTGGTGGCGGCGCGTCCTCTCCCCTGTCTGACAGTGGTGGTGTCGGCAGGATTGTGTTAAGTGGCGAATCCTTGACCTTTTCATCGGTGTAGATGCTCCACCCGCTGCCGGCACTGTTGGTGCGTGCCGCACCTCGCTTGTCAAGCATCTCGACTAGGTTGCGTGTCGCAAGGCTGGTGGACTTGAGTGTGATGCGATGCCGGGGCCGTGATAGCGCTTTTGGAATCCCCTCGACGATCAGGTTGCGGAGGCTTTTGGATTCAGCGCCGCCGGAGCCGGCTGCCGGGCTGCCGAGTGTTTGCGGCTTTGAGATAAAGATATGAGGTGATGCATCCGGAAAAGCGATGAACACCGTGCGCGATGTGTCAAAATTGGTGGCGGCTGGCGTGTCGTTGGTCTCTAGCCCAAGACTGGTGTTGTAAGGAGAGTCTAAGATAAATATGCGGAGGAGGAAGAGAGGCAGATCCTTGTGTCTGTCAAAGTTATAGTGGGCTTTGACATCGGGTAAGACCTGCGCCTGCAAAGCGTTGAGAAAGGTGGAAGGATGGAAGCGCGGGATGATAAGAGACTCCTTATCGATCATGGGTGGCTCATCCTGTTCGGCATCCCGGGGTGGTGTCTTGAGAGGAACAATACGGTACGCCGACCATTTCTGCGATGTTGGGTGATCGTACAGGTACTGGAGATCTGCCATGGCAAGTTGGTAGAGGCTTAACCCATGCCGCCAGTCACCTTGGGTAATGCGGTCTAGGACATCTCTCTTGGACCCTTTCCGCGCCTGCAGCTCGGTGTAGAGCTCTTGCAGGGCTGCGGGTGACTCTGCCGGAGGGTGGAAGTCATCATCGTCGTCCTCGTCGGCGTCGCCATGACGTATATATGGCGCTGCCAGAGGAAGATTCTTCTCGTCTAGCCAGTCGAGGGCTATAGATATGAGAGATGCCCTAGATAAGCGGCTAAGAACCTTGGCTACTGCCGGGTTGGATGGGTGGACGTGTAACGAGGAGGGCAGACGGGCTGTGGTTGGGATCGAAATGCGCGCCATTATTATAGAAAATACCTATGAAGACAACGCGAACACCTGGGAGTGAAAGTGATGATACTATTATAACACCGTTCGGGTGCCTGCATGCCCAAAGAGCTCACTCATCACGGACCGTTGTTGTGATGTCGATTCGAGGTCAGGTGTTTGGTCACGCGTCAAGTTGACAAGTTTGAACTTTGGAGCGTGCTGCGCTTGCACAGGAAGGAGACCCCCACGTTTATTAAAGGATCGCGAGAGGAACGTGCCGGCGCGTTCACGCGTTGGGTGGCCCGTGCAGAAGTGCTTGGAGGCGCTCCCCATTCCCAGGCCGCCCGGCCCCAGATTCCATACCCCGCATTCACTTGAAAGAAGTAAGTGGCCGCCGCATACCATCTCAGATCTGCTCTTTCCTCATTTCGCTTCCCGAGGTCAACCAGCTCTCAATGCTCAGGCGCGTTGCCATGATTATTCATGATACGACGAGAAGAGTCAAAAGACAGGATGCTCCTTAAATGAAGGATATGAGTTTCTTTTATTGGAATCGGGGTGATGGAGCCGACAGCAGCCGAAACCAACCGATGCCAATATAAAAGCTCCCGAGCTCGGAGACGGCCGCCCCTGCGACTTACCCAATGTGGAAGTCCCGGCCGCGCTCTCTTTTTGAGTTTTCACGGGCAAGTGCTCTGACTTGCCAATTCATAAGCACTGTACAGATCTAGGGTGCGATTTTTGGACGGTGTGGGGACAACAGCCCCCGCCGGACTGGCAAGCGGGATCGAAGAGTTCGATGATGACGGGAGTTACGGATAGTATGAGATTGAGAGGCATTGGTTGACAAAGGCGTTGAATGCAAATATTCCCTGGAAGCCACCAGACACTGAACTGCCTGCTGAAGCAGCCGTTATATATCATCTGCCGCGTAACCGTCAATTGAGACATGTCTAACATTGTCCTAAGCCTGCGTGGAGATGCACAGATAGCGTGGTGGCTGGTTCCTGCGAAAATTCGGCAGCAGCAGTGGTTGTTAATTGCTAACGCAGCTTGGTGATAGAAATATGGTAGCGGCTCGTTCTTTCTTTCGATTGGAGCCTTTTTGTCAACAGGCGGGGGTTGAGGCGACGAGGGAGGGGCAATTTCTGGACCTCTCGGTGGGCGTGGGATCCAGCTCACTCTGACTAATATCACCTATCCGATGCTCGCCCGGACCAGACTCCACAGGCGGGGACTGTTTTCGCTACACAAACCACGAGACAAACCTTCCACTTCCCACCCCATCGACGTTGATTTTGAGCTGGGGCATTCTAACCTTCGTCTTCACCTCTGATACCGAACAATCCGACACCGCCATCGCCGCCGCTGCTTTCAGCACGAAGGCCTCGTCGTCACCGCCGTGGTCTTTTGTATATACTTACCCCTCAGCGTCGAATTGACTTGCTCAATTCGCCTACCAGCTTTCTTCACCTTGAGGCGCTATCCGACAGCACATCCCGAGTTCATCCCTGCTCTTGAGAAAGACACACCCCGCCCATCTTTGTCTACGCTTTCTTCGTCCACAACTACGTCGACAAGAAGAAAGAAGTCCACACTTATAATCCGCGTGCCCCAGCAGCGATTATTTCCGAGACATAATCTTGGTCCGCACCCGCCTCGACGAGCAGTCAAACAGACAGCGCGCGACAACAACTCTCCAAAAGTCGCCTCGACTCGTAACGATTGAGTCAATTTGCGCAACATTCAGACACCATGTCGTTCACCGGCCGCCGAGATGTCAACGTCTCCCAGTACCTGCGCAACCTTAATGTGCAGGAGCCACTCGTGGAGGAGACTACCCTGATCACCGATGCCGAGCTTCAAAAGGACCTCGAGCTTTTCACCAACACGCAGTTTTATGACTTTGATTCCGGTCAAAACACCGATTTTCAAGCCCCGTCCACCAAGCCGAAGGCCGCTACCCGGCCTCAAACTGCCGTCTCCGAGGATGTCTCGCCGACGGATTCCATCATGGGCGACTATTCGACCGGGCTTGATTTTATCTCAGGTTAGTTGCGGTTTTGATGCTCCATTTCCACTCGTTCTATTATCTTTCTGTTTCTGTTTCTTCGATACATCTGCGTGGGCGTTATGGCCCGGCCAGTCAGAGAGAGGCGTTCGTTGTTCTCATTACGATGTGGACCTGGAGCCAACACCCGGAGTATGCAACGAGGCAAGTGCCTCGCACGAGCATACGGGAGAGCCTCATGAGATCAACATCGTCACCGTCGGTCACATCCAAGAAGTGGCGGTCCCGTCCACCAAAGAGATTCGTTTTCCTTATCACGAATCGGGGAATGCATTCGCACCCCACTCTTTGTTGTCTGCCCCCCATGTTCTAAGGCCGGCTCATGATTGGAAGGGACTCGCTGCAGTTGCATGCCCCCCTCGAAGCACGAGTTCCTGGGACATGCCTAAATGGAGCTGACAAATGATCGTCGTCCTTGCGATGGTGCCATTTCCCGTGACTTCGGACGGATTGCACCATCGAGCATGGGGTATCAACAGTGGTTATTCCAAGTGACCTTGCCATGCCTCAATACTCCCAGTATCCGCCTTTCCCGCTGGCGACGCTACCGTCCAATTCGTGTCCATTGTGCCACGAGTAAGCTCGTTGTGAACCGCATATGCTGACCATGGCATCATGTCTTCAGGCGACTTCAGTTTTGGGGACTTCAGCAGCACTTATACCTCGCCCACCGTTCCAGCCTTCCCAGACAGCCTAGGGAACCTGCAGCCCATCCAGCCAAACCCGCAATCGGCATACCCCACGTCTGTCTCGCAGCACCAGTCAGGGTATGTACCATCTGCCCTCCGGATAGGGGGCCAGAAACGTAAAGCTGAGACAATTAGCTCCAACCGCATGCTTAGCTTCGAGGACGCTTCGCGTCTGGCCGCCGAGGAGGACAAGCGGAAACGCAACACGGCGGCCAGCGCGCGCTTCCGCATCAAGAAGAAGCAAAGGGAGCAGGCACTCGAGAAGTCAGCGAAAGAGATGACGGACAAGGTGTCCGCGCTCGAGGGGCGCATTTCGGCACTGGAGACGGAAAACAAGTGGCTCAAGAGCTTGGTGACGGAGAAGCACGGCGGAAAAGATGACATCGTCAAGAAGTTACTAAAGGAATTCTCGGCACATGAATCTTCCAAAGGTGACGAGAGTTCGGCCAAGGGCAGCAACAGCAGCAGGGCATCCAGCTCCTCCGGCGCTTCAACAACGGCAACCGAGGAGTCGGACTCGCGGAAGCCGACCAGGAAGAAGGATTAAGCTACAAGTAGGGAAGTTGAATTTGGGCTGCAGATATACCATCATTGACCGGGCGTTTATTCGTTTTTGCGTGTTGCGGTGAGGCACTTGTTATTATTTTTTACCTTTTACGGCGAACGGAATGGTTTTCCGGTTGGAGAAGGTCCATCTCGGCGGCGCGCGGGGAATTTGGGAGGAGTCGGGGATTCCAAAGGACAATGTTGGAACGGTGCGCTCTTCACCTTGGCCACCCACATCACACTGCTGTTTATAGACGGGGATGGGAAGTCCTGCTCGTTGAAGCCTCTACTAGCCAGCTAGCACATGAACAAACAAATATCATTTAAAACATCGAAAACCCCCTCTGACAAACTGACTTCTTTGGGTCCATCAGGGCGTCAAAGCCACTTCGAGGCAGGTTCCGGTCCGAATCACGCAATCGCAGTTCATTGGGAGGCATGGTATACCAAGACTGCACGTACCTACGACTTGAATAGATGTCGTTTTTCTTTATGCCCCCATACGAGTGATACATTACCTCGGACAACGGCTCAATGGGTAGTAGTCCGCCAAGGGGTAAGGAGTAAGGAAGGGCCCGTGAAAAGGCTCCACTACTCAACAGCAACAAGCACGGCATCAGCGACGAAAGAAAGCTTCCAAGTTGTTCTTTCTACTACATTGGTGCGTAGGTAGGTATGTATACTGTACATGATCACGACATCTCCGCTACCTAGTCAGTCTTGTTGTCTTTTTCTCCACGGAGCGAAGCAAGCCTCAGCTGATTTCGCTTCCCCAGGATCCGCAACGTGTTTTGGCGCTCGTGCTCCGTCAGTATATCCCAGTTGGAGATGCGCCCTACCGCCCCGTCCCGCCCGATCACCATCGGGCCTAGGTGGTCCAGTGTCATGGAGGGGCCGTTGACGTGTAGCACGGTTGTCTTTGGTTCATTACTGCTAGCGGTGATGGTGTCATCCACACTGCTGCTGGGTGGCGGAGCGGGGAGAGCAGGAAGTTTCTGGTGGTCTTTGATGTTCACATTGTCTGAGGCGGATACGGCCCCTGCCTCTCCTGTTGTTTGAGGAGTGGTTGTAGTTGTCGTTGCGCCATCCGGAGAGGGAACATCGGCAGCAGCAGCAAGAGGAGGCGGGGAAGGTGCAGGGGCTGCTGCCGTGGGAGGCTGGTAGATCGCCCCCGATGGGGATGGTGAAGGTGAGGAGGGTATTGGTGATGATGATGAGCTTCCGGGGCTCGCTGACGTGCTCGCCCATAATACGGCCGCCGCTGAGGGGCTCGCTCCTCCCGCGGCGCGACCCATACTAAAATTCCTGTAGATTAAGGAAGTGAACCGTCTGGGAAGGGACATGAAAAAGAACAGGATCGAGGTGCTCGGCAAAGCCAAGCAAGCACGTGGAGAATGGCGGAAGGCGGACGGCGGGGGGGTAGTTTTTTTGAAGATGCAAGGCGCTGATAGGACACAATGCGGCGGTGTGAATTAAAAAAAAAAGGATGGAATTGTGAATAGTGTCACAGCGGAATGGCGTGATTTGTTCGGAACTGGTCTGTTCTTCGATGCTGCTGGATCCCGTCTTATGCTTTTCGGCCTGCATTTCCCTCAGTTGATGAGATGAGAGAAGAGGTGGTGTGGATGAATATGAAAATTGGACCCTGTTTTTTTTTTTAGGTCCTCGCTTCCCCGTGTTTTGGCGTTCGAGCTTGGGGTTCAGGGTTGGTGGTGTGCGATCTTGACCCAGCAGTCTTCTCACTTTTTTTTCTTGGTGGATTTTTTTTTAAAAGAAACCAAAACCCAGGCTCTCGACTTCAATCGAATAAATGCCTGATTAGATTTGCGATTGTGGTTTGGCTTGGTTTTGCATACATACAACCCTCTACAACCCTTCCTGTTGCTGTGCTCTTGGTGAAGGCCTCGCCGTGCCTGGCTGATCCCATGTCAACACTGCAGACCCCTATTTTACCTACCAGTGCCGAATTTTGCACACCCAAATCTAGAAATCACCCACGCCAATCAATCAACAGAGATAATGATGTATACTGCAGTAGGAAAGGAGCCGACCTTTCTCCCCGCGTGGCTGTTATGTAACTCACTGCTCCTGACAAGGGGGGGGCACACGACCAACAACGTCCAGCCCCTCAGACTATTATCCTATCGAAATTCAGCCCCCGGCGACAACCGAGGCTCTGTCAAGGCACGACGAAGGCATTAAGTGATCTTCTATCTGTTTCTCTAGTCTATTCTTCCTCTCTCCTCCCTCGTCTCGACGATGATCACCTCGAACCCCCCAGCCCCCGCCCTCCTTTCCGAGCTTCAGAGGTCCAACTTGGGAACTGCCTCCTGGAATAATGATCTAATGGTAGCTGTCATCTTTCTTACTCTGTCAATTCTCTCTCGGCAAGTAAGAATATGGACCAGGTCACTTCAGGCATGGCTATGGCACTGGCCTTGTACCTATGTCTCGTCGGCTATGTCCAAGGAAGGGATGTCTCACGTAACCAAGGCCCCCACGGACTCCGAGCTTGGAAGGGCTTCACGCATCACGCAATGTTCCAGCCGCCAGGTAATAATGATCCCCATGCGCCCTGCAGGTCAAGCTCAAAAAGGCCGCTCAGCAGCCCAACGGCCGAGGGATCACTTTCAGCTGCTGACTCTGCAAAGGAGAGTGGGGGAGTCGAAACGAGACTGGTGGCTGGGCCGGATTCTGTACTACCTGATCGCGCGAGAATTCACGTTTCCAAGTGTTCTTCCGAGGAGTTCCTCCGCGAGACCTAGATACCCAGTATCTAATTACACTGACCCGTCCACACCTCCAGTCCCTCGTCATTTCTTGTCGTCCCAAAGTGGCAGGCTTTCCATCCTGGAGGGACACAGCATGCTCCAGGCATCTTCTTTCCTACCCGTACCTAGCTACGCCTATTTGTCCCCATGGAGACTTTTGCCAACAACACCAGCTTATGTAAAGCTCCAGTCGCGCATTTTTTTGCCTGGCTAACCTGTATAACATTCTTTAGCAGATCCATCACACATCCCTCAACTATAACTCCGACAGCTTCTTGTATAACGACGTCTCCCCGAGCTCTTGCAGCAGCAGCCCCCTAGCGCCATACGCCGCAACAAGGACAGGAGGTGTGACGACCATCCATTCACCAATGTCAACTCTACACAGTAGACAGCGGAAGACCATCCACCCCACAACTTGCCACAATCTCACCATTTTTGCAGCACAGAATGCTCTAATCCTCGGCCGTTACCGGAGCCGCCGACATTCTCCTCTGGGTTTGCGGTTCGGATTCCCTGGGCACACAGATCTGTCCAAGCCCCACGATTCTCGCCCGAACATAGAGAAGGAACAACACAGTGTGTTGCCTTTTTTTACAGCAAACAGAGAAGTATTTTGAAGTCCATAGTCTGTGTATCATCGGGAACAAGACATCTCAGAGTTAGATAAGATTAAATGCCCACTGCCCCTAAATACTGTCGGTGGTTTAAGGGTAAATCCCATGGTTGCTATAGAGGCCTTCGACTGGGCTACTCTTGTGCAAAGCTTCTTGGCGACGCAGACATATTCATGCTTTGGTACAAATACACAGCCACGTATTGTCCCTGGAAAAAAATCGAGACCGTGGTCATGCACTTGCGTTTGTCATTATCTATCAGTATATAGAGATGTCTCCCATTATCAACGAACGAAGATGGTAACCCTTTTGATACAGGCAACAGGCGTCAACAGATGTCATGCTAAATCTTTATTAAAACATAATTTATCACAACGTACTGTCGCCTTGATCAGACACTTGATCCTTTTCCTATTATATTTGCCGATATACGAGACTCCAACCAAATTTTCTCCTTGTTTTAATCTAAGATACACAAAAAAAACTCAGGGCTTCCAAAAGTTCTGGTATCTATACCCGATCTCTTGTAAACAAGCAAAAGTAATCACGAGCTCCACAGCCAACTAGGTAGTCACCGAGTCCTTAAATACCAGGTATCTACAAGCCGACTAAGACAGCGGCAAGGTTCCACAAAGACCCTCAGCGACGCCATTCACGACTCCATATTTGCAACACAACTTGAATAAACAACGCAGTCCTTCAGCAAACAAAGGTCGGCCTTGTGGCGCAACGGTAGCGCGTTCGCCTCCAGAGCGAAAGGTTATCCATTCAAATCGGGTCAGGGTCATACACGTCTTCTACATCTCAAGGAGATATGAGAGAATACTTTTTTGTCTCTAATTAGAGTTGGTTATCACGGCTTTGGAGTAGAAGCGGCGGTGCCGAAACGGTAAACATACAGCTAGCATCGGCTGGGCGGGATTACGCGGCTGCATCAGCGTCTTCATTTTTGTGGTATTCGGTCTTCCGTAAAGAATAGGTAGGTAAATGGATAAAGGAAATGAGGAAAGGAGCACTAACAAATAACGAAGTTGGTGATGGTTGTTTATATTAATTAGCCTAGTTCTCTGTGCTAATGATTGTCTATAAAATATATGACAAACCACCTACTCCTTCAGTTAAACAGATCTTATAAAAAAAGTAAGTTAAAAAGCATGGAAATCTTCGTTTTTACTATACTTTCTTTGAATCATCTTTTTGCTAGAACAATAAGTAATATAGGGCATGCTTCGGTAACTTCATGACTTGGTTATGATAGAGCCTCTATTTGCTATCCCCCCTCCTCGTCAGGGCTCAAAACGCCCTGACGAGTATTGTCCAAGTCTGTAAGAGTGGAGCTTGAACTCAGTGACTGCACACGAATAGCTTGATGTGTTGCTTTGAGAGACTGACATGATATGAAAATTACTGGAATGGTATTGTTGATCGTGAGCTTTTGGACATGAAGTTGTCGAGTTGCGACTATAGTTGCAACAGGCAAAACCCCCCGCATTCGTCAGTGGTCTTCCGATTTGGCAGGTGCCATCGCATCAGATTGCAGGGGAGTAATTTTGAGTTTTTGGGTGGTTTTAGCGTACATTAGCGGAAGCCCATGATTGGGGGCCATTGCGTGGCTCTGCCCGTTGCCGAGACACGGGGTGCAAGGCGGCTGGCTTTGTTGACATCCACATGCTGCGACTGCCAACAGTGAAATGGTTCATCACTGAACTGCCAACAAAAACTACACACCCCTCTATTCTAATCGGCAGAACTGGCGTTCTTCTTGCCTTCTCCCTAGGGACATCCTTCCTCTGTTTTGACGGGCTGAACCTCACACCAACAGTCAGTCTGGTGACATCACGTCGGCGGGTTTTTGAATTGTTTACAACGGAAACAAAGGGGATCCAGTCATTTTCTAACTCCATCCTTTCCAACCAAAACAATTGGCCAATCGTGCACGTCAAGCAGGGACTGTTCAAGCAAGAATGGCAACTTCAACCTTGGGGCTTGTTCCGAACTGGTACCCACCCACAAGGGAGAACTATGAGACCATCATCAGCATCTGGCAATGGTTCCCTGTTGTGCGTCTCGATCCCCCCCCCCCCCAGCGCGTCTTCTCTAGCTAACAGGCCTGGCAAAGGCCGCTTCTCTCCAATGGGCCTTTTCGTGGTACGGGATGGGCAAGACGTCCGTCGTCAGCCGGCTCAACGTTCCAGGCCGCATCGGGTGGCTCACTATGGAGGCACCCGGGTTTCTGACGTTGCTATATATGATGAAGACGCTCCCGGAACAGCATGGCATCACCGACCTACCATGGCAGAACAAAGTGCTTGCGGGTCTTTTTGTAAGCCGTCTTCTGTCACTGGGCATCCCCATGTCGTGTTGCTGATTACGTACCAACCTGCTCCCCCAAATAAGGTAATCCACTACTCATACCGCGCCATCATCTTTCCCTTCATTCAACCGTCCATGTCTCCCATCCATATCCTCGTCTGGGTCGCGGCGCTGGTATTTCAGCTCGTCAACGGCACCTGCTTGGGCGCTTGGCTAGCCGCCTACGGGCCAACCACGCAGGCGGCCTGGGCGGCGCAGCTCTCGCCGTTCCCAACCCTGCAGTTCGCCTCCGGAATCGCGCTGTTCTACGTCGGTCTTGCGGCCAACTACTTCCACGACGACGAGCTGCGAGAGATTCGCCGCCGTGAGATTGCCCGCCAGGCACGCCTCAAGGCCCAGGGGAAGGCCAAGGAGGGCAAGGGAATCGAAAAGCACTACGAGATCCCAACAGCCGGGCTGTTCAAGATCATGCTGTACCCTCATTACTTTGTCGAGTGGGTCGAGTGGCTTGGGTTTTGGGCTGCGGCCGGCTGGTCGAGCGCCCCGGCAAGGTGTTTCCTGGTGAACGAGATTGCCGCCATGCTTCCTCGCGCTGTTAATGGGAAGAAGTGGTATGTAGAGAAGTTTGGGGCAGACAAGATCAAGAAGAAGTGGGCCGTCATTCCGGGGGTGTGGTGAAAAGGTAAATTGGCGGGGGAAAGTTGTGATTTGCGTGATGCGAATAGTATCCTGGTGATGGGGTGTTAGCTGGGAAGAGTTGGGCGAGAAGAGGGTCTGCGCAAAGGCATCACTCGCCTTATGGACTCATTACTCAACACCGAGCATGAACAAATATCACGCTTGGTCGTATATGAAAAATATGATGGTGTAACCTATCTTAGTCTCAGCTCGCCGTATGAAGGAAGCTCCACATGTTAGAAGACTTTGTCCCTGATAATCATCCTGGCCACTTTTCTTTTCTTCACTTTATCTATCTCTTGTCTCATCACATTTCTGAACTCGTATCAGTATACGCCTCATTTTCTTTTCCATCTTGTTTTGTCTCGACAACTTGATCCGAGAAATTTAAGGTCTCATCGGATAGCCCTTCCAAAGCACCCGAATGTGGATTCATTTATTAAGTCTCAAGGAGAACTAATGCTTTCTACTATTATATCGGTTGCACATCACATCATACTAAAAGATTATGGTGATTACCCATGGCACAACACAATTCACATGAGTCTTTGCCTGACGAATTTGATGTTCTTGAATCTCAAACACCTCCTGGGAGTATGGGTGTCTTTGGCTCATTCTTGTCTACTATTCCTTGTCCTTTCAACAGTAAGCACACCGCCTCGCATTTTCAATTTGACTTTACACTAGCTACCTGGTCACTGGGAAGTGGCTCGATGATAATGTAGTCTTGATATCACTACAGCGAATATTGGTCTTTCCTTCATCCAAACAGATTGGCGGTGAGAGCAGCGATCGAAAGGTTTTGCATATTAAGAGAATTTGGCACACTATGTGGATTAAATGAAATATATGAAGTGAGCCGCATTTATCGGCTTAGTAAATGAGGGTTTGTTTGTTGAAGGCTGGAGAACCTGCTGCGTTTCAATCTTGGGCAGATGTGTGAGAAATGAAACCACCCCCCTTTTTGGACTTTAGCTGGTATATTTTCTTGGAATATTGGAGAAATTGAGACAAAAATAACCCGCTCTTTCCTTACTGCGTAATTCCTTCTATCCTTTCGTTTTGACACTATCAAGATAGTCAGTCATTTTGACGAGCGAAAGGGGGTACATATATAACCCTAACCCTATTTATCGGTTCGTATAATTCCCTTTTCCCACCTCCAAATCATGCCCCCATAGATTGATTGTACATAACTCTCAAAGACAAGGGTAGCAGGAACCGGTTGCATGGTGTACGCTGTGTGTTTCACTTCCGAGTCGAATATAGGTATGGGATTGGCAAGTTTCGGATTGCGCGTCAGCCGTCTCCTGGTGAGACCTGCACACACATTGTTGTTCTCATTCAGCGCCCTCGCCTAGCCCACAGTTAGGCAGGCTATTCAGCCAGGGGAGAGCTGGTTGGTTTGGGGTCCACTGTTTCTGCGGTTTGCTTCGGGGTTGTAATCTGCGTGGCCCTGGCCACCTTGAGTTCCTCCAAGAGCTTTTTATACTCTCGATACCACTCGCGCATCTGTGCGTTTGTACCCGTCGCGGCACCCTTCCTAGAAAGCATTGTGGTAATCTCTGCCAATTTTGATTCGAGGTCTTCTACGGGGGTCACGGTGGCGGGAAATCAGGAGTGCTGAAAGAGCTGATGACCTAGGTAGGGATGGTGAGAATGTGCGAATTTCTTGGTAGACGAGAGAAGATGTTTTGAATGGTGTATGTATTTATTTGCAGATGATTTTTAAAAGACGATGGCATGCAAGTTGAGAGATCGAAGGGGAGGAATTAGGGCTGTAAGGCCAATATAACGAGGGAGTTGAGGTATGCACAGGCAACCAACCTTGCCCGTGCTGTTGGTTCGGTGAGTCATCTTACCATGCATCATGGCACGAGGGCAAAGGGAAGATACATATATAACGGGCAAACTGGATTATGTTGGTGGAGGAAGTTGTCTGTGGACCGCCAGGGAGGGGGAAAAACACTGCCGCAAACACAGGGTGCCAACATCAATCATCAAGAAGGTGTATGTATGTAGGTAAGGTGGTGTGGATTAATAACCAAGCAAGCAGTAGCGTGCTTCCCGATATCCGAAACCGCGGCGCGTAAAGCAAAAAGAGAGACAAAACACAAGAGACAGCGCATTATTACTAATAAGATTTTTTTTTTGTTGCGTGGCCCCTTATGTTTCACGCAACCCGTTGACACGGTATTTAAAGTGCTCTACGCTCCCCCCTCCTTTGGTGCAGGTGGCTTGCTTGCTGCCCCTCCTTTTCCCAAGCCCGTCGCAAACGTGCCCCGCATCGATCCAGTTGCTTACCTATTTATCATCATCCATTATCCGCCATCGCCAATCGATCCTCGACCAAGAAATTGCCCAAGTCAAAGAAACAAAATGGCTGACGTCGAGATCGATACCACCCCGGTTGCCGCCGATGCGCCTGCCGCGACTACCGAGCACACGTACAAGTTCAACGTCAGCATGAGCTGCGGTGGCTGCTCAGGCGCCGTTGATCGCGTGCTGAAGAAGCTCGATGGTGCGTGTTGCGCTTGAATCTTTTGTGTTCACACACATAGCCACAGAAAGAAAGACGAAGAAAAAAGAAAAAAAGCTAACCACCCCCCGGGAAACAGGCGTCAAGAGCTACGAAGTCTCTCTCGACTCCCAGACAGCCACCGTCGTGGCCGAGGCAGACCTTCCCTACGAGAAGGTGCTGAAGACGATTGCCAAGACGGGCAAGAAGGTCAACACGGGCGAGGCCGATGGCGTGGCGCAGAGCGTTGAGGTCCTCGAGGAGAAGGCTTAAACGAGAAGATCTGTCTTGGGAGCGGATAGCCATATGATCTCTCCTTGCCATATACATGTTGCTTTTGACCCTGCGCGCGCGATCTTTGCAAGACAGAGACGTTGCTTTCTCTAAGACGCCAGTCTGCATTTTTACTGTCCTCCCTTTCTCTATTTTATCTCGGAAGGCTTATGGTCACATCATCATCATTATCATGGCCGGGAGGTGTTACTGTTTAGGATTTGTGGATTAGATAAAGCGAACTAGGACTTTTATTCTCACGTCGACGGTATGCTATTCGTCTAGAAGGTGACAATGAGCAGGTATGTACAGATATGTAGATTAGTGTATCTGAATTGTGTTTGAGCAGTCTAGCAAGATCTTTTGCACGCTGCTGGTATCGAATCTACGACACTTTCTATTAAACAATTCTTTCGCAGGAAGTCGTTGGGTGTGTGTGTTATGGTTCTCTTATGATCTGGTGTCGGGATCTACCTTGCTAGCTCCTATATGCAAGATCTCTTTGGTCGATCTGGAGTGAACGGGAGGCTTGGCATCTGCTCTGTTGTCTTGGACATGGAACTCAACCCCCATCGATGCAGCAACAGCTGACCCCCAATAACCAACCACGTTGCTTCCCAAATCCACGATGGAGATGAATAGCTTTCACAATATAAAGGCATAGCTTGCTCTCATACCCTTTTGGAAACGACTACACCACTGTCAAGGACATAAACTTTCCTCTCTCAGTATCTAGGTGTCAACAACCGCAGCACAACCAAAAAAGACGGCAAACATTCTTTTGCCCGAGGAACAGAACAAAGGGCATATCCGCCCAGGTTTGGGATGTGCCGTCACGCCATCACGATTGTGGTGTTCTCAACTGGTGTGGCCCGCGATATTGCCGCCGGCTCGACGGAAAACGGCTTTGGCCCTGACTTTACCCCGTATCTCAAAACTGCCGGAGTGGCTACCTATCTTATGCATCCCCCATACTTTCTCCACATTCTGTGCTTCTCTTCCCCATGGACACAAAAAACGCCGCCGCCCGTCTGCCTGTAAGAGTCAAGGTTGATATTGCAGGCCACCCCTAATTTAGTACCGAAACGAGCACATTTCCCCGGTCATGGAAGACCTCGGCAGCCCGCCATCTTAGCAGTGGAATGTCGTGAACAAATTTTGATGTTCTGTTGCGTAGTCACAAGACTTGATAATATGAGCAGTGTAACGTTATTGGTCGGGTCATATAGATACTCCTTTCTACGAAGAACGTCCCAAAGCCTGGCGAATGGACGCCAACTCAATATATGCGCACCTGATCGTCACTTCCGGTTGCGAGAAAGGTTGACGATAGCATGGTGGTGGTGGGTGGCGTGTGAGATGAGTTGGGAGGTATTAAAGCAGTAGCGGTCCTTAAAACATATATGTAGACGAGTCCTCTCCCGCCCTTAGCATACTTCAAGGTACTCTGCTAAGTCAACAATGGCGCCGCTAAGATCGCTCCATCTTGCTCTTCTCGGTGCTGCATTCGCAGCCGTTCAGGTCAGGGCCCACGGCATCGCGACGGCGATTGTAGTTTTCCCGACGGGTACATTGTATGTCTCTTCGAGTCTACGGTCTGAAGTTGATACGGACTGACCAATATATCCCACTTAAAGCTACCAAGGATATAACCCAAGTTATCAGTGGTCCAAGCCTCCGCCTGCTGTTGTGGGTTGGTCGACGCCAGACGACCTTCAGTACGCCAATGACACGTTTTCAGTGACTTCTGGACCGCCGACTGACTGACTCGGGAACTAGAAACACATTTGTCAGCCCAACTGCGTACGACAAGCCCGATATTGTTTGCCATCTTGGAGCAACGCCTGGCGGAGCAGAAGCGCCAGTGAACGCGGGCGATACCATCGAGATCCAATGGACTCCATGGCCAGCGTCTCACAAGGGACCCGTCATCGACTACCTGGCTAACTGCAACGGACCATGCGTGAGTCTTGTTTCCTACCCAGACGAAACAACCAACACACAAAGCTGATTTTATACCTCAGCAAAATGCCGACAAGACCAAACTCAAGTTCTTCAAGATCTCCGAGGTCGGGCTCGTCGACGCCGCTGCGGGCACCTGGGGCGCCAGCCAGCTCACCGCCAACAACAACAGCTGGTCGGTGCGTATCCCCACAGACATTGCGCCAGGCAACTACGTGCTCAGGCACGAGATCATCGCGCTGCACGCGGCGGGCCAGGCCAACGGCGCGCAAAACTACCCCTTTTGCTTCAGCCTGGCCGTCTCCAGCAACGGAACCAAAACCCCGGCCGGCGTGCCCGCCACGCAGTTTTATGCCGCGAGTAACCCGGGCATCAAGTTTGATTTGTTTACCAAGTTCACGTCGTACCCGATTCCGGGGGTGAGTTTTTCTCTTTTTCTTTCCTCAATCTTTTTTTATTTTTAAAGAAAACCACCCAGGAGAAAGAGAGATAGTATATTGACAACTGAGACCAAGCCGCCGCTGTACTCGGGTGCCTTGCCCGTGGTACAAAGCAAGCCTGGTGCGATCAAAGCCACGGCAACGGGCATTACCGGGCTGGGAGTAAGCAATGCGAAGGCGGTGGCGGCGCTGAGTCCGACGAGCCCACCAGCGCTCAAGGATGCAGCGGCCGCCCATGAGGCGGCCATTATTACGGCCGCGGCCAAATATGTGGCGGCGCGGACGCTGGTCAAGGTGCCGAGGCGAAGTGATACCCCCCCAGAGAGTTGAAAGGTGTGAAAATGGAGGTGGAGTTGATTTTGGCTGGTTGTTGGAATGAGAAAGGGTGGGTGCGAATGGCGGCCTGGATGAGAATATTTGAGAAAGGGACATGGCCCAACCAGCTGGATGTCCGAGTTGGGACTTATTTTCCAACAGTTATGCACCAAAGTGTCCTTTAACTTTGGTGCAGAAATACCTTGAACCCATTTTTTTTGATGATTTCTGGCTTCTCGGTGAACCTCTTCAGGATTTTTGTTGCGTAACTGCACGCATATCAGTTTGGGCATTGAGACTTGCGGCCGGCCAAGGTTTGTCGAATCCTGTGTGATGGTGATGCATGTTGACAAGAATAATTAAAACTAATAAGAATAAGATTGGGCAAAAAGAACGAGAATGGTAGTTGTGCAAAACGACTTTGTGCTGTTGATTTAGTTAGATAGGTAATCAAGGTAGGTTCCTGAAGCGAGCAGCAACCGAGTAGGTAAGTACCTATCGATTTGACACATGGATTCAAAGTTGCTGGTCTTATGGGAGGCAGTTGGATACATCATGCCTTCCACAGTTAAGGGGGTAATAACCCTAACCCTATAATAAGGACTCCATTGCACTTGCCTTCCCCTTTTCTTTCCTCTGACCAGCTCTGCAGGCTGCAGCTTTTGCATTTTGCCTTCCAATTTCCTCACTACTGGGCTAATTCGGTTCCCTGGATCTGGATCTTATGCTTTACTTAATTAGATGCGCCATGTTGCAACCAAGATCAAGGCCAACACATGGCCGGCGGCCGCGGCACATTGTTCGAGGGTCTCGTTTCTTGGAGGCCATGGGCCAAATTGCCAATCCGGCCAGAGAATGTGTCCAACGGGAGAACTTTCGCAGATCAATTCATTCATCTATCCATGGGACTGGGAAGAGAGTCACCGTCTTGGAATATGAAGAGGTAGTGACCACAGCTGCCAAGCTCGTCTCGCCGCGCCATGCCAGACCGGGACGACATAGCGATCATGGAGGCGACTCATGAAAACCAGGGCAACGCAGAAAGAAAGGCTTCCACTGTATCACCATCGGCTGTCTTTGATGCCATTCCGCAGCCCAGGAGCGTCAAACGACCACGACCAGTCAAGTCTTGCATCGAATGCCGGCGAGTTACTCTCACGGGCTGTCTGTCAGATAACCGTCACTAACCTGGTGCAGAAAGCGAAAGTTGAAATGCGACCGCCTGGGTCCATGTTCCCAGTGCCAAAAGTCACGCAGACCTTGTCGGTATTCCGAGCACGAGAGCGGAGCGGTTTCGGACGGCGCGTCGGACGGCGAGACAGGCGAACGGTCTATCAAGCGCACGCGACTCTCCGGCGGCACATCAATCCATACAGACGGCGCAGAGCCACCTCTCCCAAACCTCGCTGGGATGGATGAAGTAATTTCCCGCCTCGAACGGCTAGAGAAACTCATAATGGAGAATTTATCACTTGTGAGCTCTCGCGTTCCAGCCTCGCCCAGGGCGATTCGTGGTCTGCCTGAAAAAGACGGACTGCGAGGTCGATATTATGGGCGCAGTAATACCGCAATTCTACTGGGACATGTAAATATTCAAAACCTCTTGGTTATCGGGATAAACCGCTGACACGTTAGGCCAGTTCGATGACGCCAGCCATCTTGTTCGGGAATTGGCAAGAGTGAACAGTTTCCGAGAGCCGTTCGTCAGTTTGCAGAACATTTATCAGACTTTGCAGAAGCAACGCCAAAAAGCCCTCGATCCTATACCCGTTTTTGTTGACTCTATAGTCCCGATACAAGAGCGAATGGCGGACATTTTGCCGCCAAAGGCGATCTGCGACAGGCTGATCGAGACCCATCTCAGCCTCTCCGGGAGCCTCTATCAAGTGGTCCACATACCTACTTTCCGACAAAGTTACAGGCAATACTGGGAGGGCAAGGGATGCCACGATGTGTTCCTTCCACAGCTCCTTTGCATGCTTTGCATCGGCTCAAGGTTCGGCACCGAGGCGAAAGGGCTCAGCCTGAATCGATTCACCAACGTCCATATCCCAACCGCTTGTGCCCTCGTCCGTGCATGGCTTGACGGCCTAAAGGGTAAAAGCCTTGCTGATGTTACAACGCTGGAAACCGAAATCCTGCTTCTTCATGCGCGGTCAACAATCGCCACAGGGCTACGAGGCTCCTGGCCACAGCTTGGCTACATTGTTCGGTTGGCAATGATCATAGGGCTGCACCGAGACCCTTCTGACGATTTCAGTCTCACAATATTTGAGTCTGAACATCGACGTCGGATGTGGTACAATGTGTTGGAGATAGACCTCCGTATTGCTCAGTCATGTAATCTCCCGTGCGCGGTGAGAGAGGGGCAATATTCTTGCAAACCCCCGCGAAACTTGAATGACGAAGACATTGGCCCGGAAATGAGGGATCTGCCAGATTCAAAGCCCCTGGACCAATACACAACGAGTCAGTTACAAGCATATGCAGCGCGGACACTCCCCAGCAGAATGACAGCGGCGAGCATAACCAGTCAAATTGATACGATACAGGACTACAGTGGCATCTTGGAAGCGGGAGCGGCCTTGGAAAGAATCCTCGACGACATAAACTATCTGTACCCTCGGCAAGAATCGTTGGATCCGCAAGAAAAACACAGGGAATGGAGAACCAGGACGCTTCTTGACCTGCACATTCGCAGGTCGCTTCTGGCACTATATCGCCCTTTCGCCTTGAGTTCAACAGCTACTAACTGCCCGCCACATATCATATCGAGCTATCTCAAGTCGTCAATGAAGGTTCTGACATATCTTGACGAACTTGATCCCCGCCTTCCTGGCTATGAAGACGTCTTGACCATGTATCAGTTCGTTCTAAGGACTGACATCATTGAGTCAGCTTTTGGCGTGTGCGACTTTGTCAAGAACACCTCAAGAGCACCGTCTTGGGAACATTGGTCTCCAAGTCAGACCGAAGATTGGGCGCCACCGGCGAATGGACCGGACGAGGCTATTGTCCCTTGGTCCATCCAAAGGATGATACAGACGGTTGAACGGTCGCTGGAGCGGCTGCTTGGTCTGATCAGCGAATCCGGGAGTGATCTCTGGGATATCGTCGCCCTTTCCATTACATTCACTTGTGTGAGATCGGGAACCAGCGAGCAGAAGCTCGAGTGGAGCAAGGACTGGATTCAGCGAATCCTGGATGTTAGTCGTCAGTGTGTGAAGCCAGAGGGCTTCTCGTTCCTGCCGGTATGTTGATTTGTCTTGCTCGTGTTTATTCTTCTCGCAGCTAATATCATATGTTTAAGGCCCTACCACTGGTGAAACCGTCCATGGACAGACATGGAAAGGCTTCAGGCTTATACGCAAACTCGGCCTCTTCCTCGACCATAGACATAAGCATGGTAAATCAGGTCAGAATCTCCTACCCCACCGAAATAGTTGCCAACTGACAGATTCACTTTGTAGGTTCAAGATGACTTGCCTTTCTGGGAAACGTTCCTGGAAGGGTGGAGTCCCGCTTCTTCTGACAGGGATCGGCGTCCCTTTTAAGGGTGAGTTTGGATGTATTTTTTTCAATGTCGAAGAATGTCAAGAATATTTATCCGTTCTTGGTTATTAGTTCGGAACTTCAGAAGTTAGTTCCCCAGGGTTGGTTTTAAGATGTATGTTCTCAAGATTGTGTCCAAAAAAAAAACCAAATGTGGCATTAGGCGTTTGACTCATACGGGACGTAGGCGGTGGCATACATATATATAATATACCCAAGGGGCAGAGGCAGAGGCAGTAATAATAATTTTCCACATCCTCAGTACTGGTCCCAAAACTTCTCAAACCCCCTTGACGAGATTATATCTCTTTCGGGAGATGAACGTGTTGAGCTGTGAATGAGAGTTGTCGTCCCTCAGCCCCACAGTCCCCAACCTGCTGCTTGGCAAGTCCGTCTTCTCCGCAACAAAACTGGGGCGATATTATGCAGTCCCGAGGATGTTGATCGCCAAGCCGTTAGCCAAGACTACAGTGGAGGGGAGTACATTACCTAGATACCGTGGTGTGTCTGGTTCTATAATGTTATTAATTCAGGAAGTCACGATTTCTATCATAATGAAGGTCGTCGAAATTGGGATAAGTAGTTTGTATGTGCTTGTGTGGAGAGGCAAGACAATGTACCTAACAAGCCGTCCAAAGACCTCTAGAACCGACGATAAAGTCATGTACATAGTAAGATTTTAGATGGTTTAGAAACAAGTTAGTTAAGGCATTTAGCTATTCATGTGGTTGTTTTTTCCTGAGTCAAGGATCTAAGAATCTGTACGTATAAATACTCCTCTGATATGTCTCTCTCTTGCGATTCTTCAATCCCAGCCCAGCCAATGGGGAGGTGGCGAGGCAAGACGAGAAGAGACGACAAGGGCCACAAAAGGTGCCTCGGCTCCCCCGCATCCTGCTGGGGTCAAAGAACGTGGGGAAAAGCATCGCCGCTCACTCACTTGCTCATTGACCAGGGTTCGAACCGACCGACCGACCAACATTCCATTTCGACAGACATATATAGGTAACCTGGGGTCGGATATCTTGTTGCTTTTTGTTGCCGTTGCAAATAATTAGAGCTTTTTTTGATACCTGCTCTACCGTTTTATCCAGTATATACTATATATATATATACACACTGACCCACTTGCCCACTCACAAACACACACACACACACACACGCACGCACGCACATCACGATGGCGCGGAAACAGCGACAGCCCGTCTACGTCCTTGGCGTGGGCATGACCAAGTTCATCAAGCCGCGGGGAAAAGTCGACTACACAGAACTCGGCTTCGAGGCGGGCATCAAGGCGATGCTGGACGCGCAGATTACATACGACGATGTGGACCAAGGTGTCGCCTGCTACTGCTACGGCGACTCGACGTGCGGGCAGCGCGTCTTCTACCAGTTTGGCATGACGGGCATTCCCATCTACAACGTCAACAATAACTGCTCGACGGGCTCGACAGGGCTGGCGATGGGGCGGGACATCATCTCGTATGGTGGTGCCGATTGTATCATGGTCGTCGGCTTCGAGAAGATGATGCCCGGCAGCTTGCAGAGCTTCTTCAACGACAGAGAGAATCCTATCGGAACTTCTGGCAAGATGATGGCCGAGACGAGGGGCGTGGCCAAGGCCCCCGGCGCGGCCCAAATGTTTGGCAATGCCGGGCGTGAATACATGGAGAAGTGAGCTTAGACCTACTTATCCACTCGCTGTTTGAAGCCATCTCGACACTGATATGTTTTGTCACTTCCCTAGGTACGGCGCCAAGGCCGAAGACTTTGCCGAGATCGCACGCATCAACCATCAGCACTCCGTCAAGAACCCGTACTCGCAGTTCCAAGACGTTTACACGCTCGAGCAGATCATGGCGTCGACCACGATCCACGAGCCGCTCACAAAGCTGCAGTGCTGCCCTACGTCTGACGGCGGGGCAGCAGCGGTGCTGGTATCGAAGGACTTTTTGGACGCACGGCCACACCTCAAGGAGCAGGCGGTGTTGATCGCGGGGCAGTGCCTCGCAACAGACCAGCCGAGCCTGTTCTCGCGGAGCGCCATCGACCTGATGGGGAGGGAAATGACGCAAATCTCAGCGCGGACGGCGATGGCCGAGGCAGGTGCCGCGCCGGCCGACGTTGCCGTGTGCGAGCTGCACGACTGCTTCAGCGCCAACGAGATGATCGTCATCGACGCGTTGGGGCTCTCGGAGCCGGGCAAGGCGCACGAGATGGTGCGGCGCGGCGACATCACGTACGGCGGCAAGATGGTGATCAATCCCAGCGGAGGTCTCATCTCCAAGGGCCACCCGCTGGGTGCCACGGGCATCGCGCAGTGCGCCGAGCTGGTGTGGCACCTGCGAGGATGGGCCAACAACAGGGCGGTGCCGCATACCAAAGTCGCGCTGCAGCACAATCTGGGGCTTGGAGGTGCTGCTGTCGTGACGGTGTACCGGCGCGCTGACGGAAAGGAGGCGCCCGTGGTCGACTCGGCCACCGTCGGGCAAGTCAACAAGCAGGGCTACAACCCCGCCGTCGAGGCCAAGGGCTTCACGGCCGAGCAAGTCAAGGCGGTGCGCAGCAAGGACAAGTCGAGCGACTGGGCATTGCAGGACACTTTGGTAAAGGTCCAGGCCCGTTTCTAGAGTCTATGAAAATGGATCTCTTGTTTTGTATGTTAGTTTAATAATGAGGAGTCGGGACTGTAGAAGTCGGTCAATTTACGTAGTACAAATAAATAACTTGTAACAAGCCAAGTCTGGATGCAACCGGCAGTCTGGGCTGGGCAATTATGGCTGCCGAATGCGGCTCCATGCACGGGCCCCACGCTTCGGTCACGTTTTCTCGTCTTTGACTCTGCAGTATGTACCAATAAAGCCAGAACGTTGTGCGGTCATTTATTTGGACGACCGCATGTGATATCGTGGTTTGAGGCCTGTGATCCACATGTCGCTGTATAAGGGACCATTTCGCCCATGGTTCGTGTGTGGTATCTCCATTTTGAGGTTTAACTAATTGAATCCTGCGCTCACTAACAATTAGTTATGTCGCAACGCGAAATCACTTCAAAATCCTTGTTTACAAGACCAATATGTCCCGGGTTGACAAGTTTTTTTTTAAAGTATTTGCAGGCCCGCTAAGGAAATGCCAAGAAGCACCCTTTAAGAGATTTATGCACAAGTTTGAAGTGCCGTTTACTGCTTTTACTTGCTCGTCTTGTTTCTATACTAAACTACTGGCTAACACAAGCCTCCTTTTGTTATTAGAGCTGTTAAGGCTGTACACCCTTGACCTGAAGGTTTATTCCTAGTCCAGAACCGAGACGAGTGAGTTAAAGTGGTATTATTGCCTCTGAACCGAAAAGGGTAGTTGTCCTTCTCTGGAATGGAAGGCAGCCAAGTCGCTGTATATGCAACGGATACTAAAGGCCGCTAAAACAGCACCCCCGCAGAGTCTCAGACAGAGAGGCTGGAGAATTCCAAAGGTTCGAGTGGAGGAAGCTGTGAGCCCGGCTTGGCAGAAGCCATCCCTGCAGTGTGGGGGCCCGTGCTCTTGTCAGAGGTTGTTCGATGAGGCTTCGATTGGGGCGATCACACACGTCGAACGCGACTTCCCCAACCAACCATTCAATGGAACAAGCCCGTCCGTCCTTCCCTTTTGAAGAGTTTCCAATCTCGATGTCTCAGTGGCCAATTGGTCTTTAATGATTTCCATTTTACATCTCCTTTCACTGTGCCAAAACAAACACCAGAAGCACCAAGTGGCGCTTCGTAGTAGTGTTGCAGTCTCGTTCTCCAGACTTTGTCGTCCCCCTTTCATCTTATTAGCGCCCACTTCCCAAATCCAATCGATCTCACCAAGTCCATCGCCCTCGTGTGCCCTCCTCGTCTCGGTGTTGCCGCCAAGACGAGAGAGAGAGAGAGAGGCTTCCTTATTTCTATTTGCAGCCACGCTTTAACATACGCTTGGCTGATCAACTTATGATGGCCCGTTTCAAAGGGCAGCCTGTCGCCAATGGGAGCTGTCCCAGGGTGGTGAATTTTGTTTTTCTTTGGGCAGGTGAATATGAACGCATGAACAGAGTCCCGCATTTACACGGACATGCCCGGCACTTCTGCCCACCCTGGGCATTTTCCATACGAACCGTCTGTTGGTCCCTTCAAAGTCGTGGCACTGACGTTCGCCTACGACCAGGACCTCATGATCGTCTGTCGCTGCTGTCGCTGCTGTCGCTGTTGCTGCTGCATTCTTCTCCTTGGTTTTAGCCTGTGCTGTCTGTCAATGTTGGCTCCTCCTAAACCTACAACATATATTCTTCATTCAGACGAGGAAAGATGGGACAATAGGAAAAGTGCCAAAGTCGTGGGAATTATTTCCATTGTTCAGGCGGGGGCTATTGTCTGCGGTTCTCCCCATTGACTCTCCCACACCACACCGCACATGTCAATCTCCTCCCATTGTTCGACGTGTTTTATATGAGCCGAATCGTTGGCTCCGTTGCATGAGACGCTGAGGCTCTACCCCCCACGCCATCTGCGCTGTACTACTTGCTTCCCGCACGCGCAGCTCGCTTCCGCCTCTTGGGTCGGTGTATTCACTCGCTTTCTCTCTCTCAAATCACCGCCCGCCCCCGGAACCACCCTCGATTCGTTCTGGTAAGAACTCCTCCGCTGGTTTCGGACCCCTCAGATCTCCCTTCTGGAGACCATAATTACCCTTTATTAGCCGTGAGTCGACGAGAGACAGCCTGTCCATCTCTTGCTTGGGGGTCTTTTCCTCAAAACTCGTGGACAAGCACTCACTCTTTACTAGGCCCTTGTCCCTGGCTTATATATCTTTCTTTTTGCTCCTTGGCCCGGTATCATGACCCCGAGCCTGGCGTCCAAATTCTAGTGCTTCCGTCGTTCGCTCCTCCTTCGTCAACCATGGCGACACCCGATCTCTCTGGAGGGCCGGTCCTTCTGTCCTTCTCCTTGGCCACCGCAAGCTTCGCTTTTTCCACCACCTTTGTGCGATTCTGCGTCCGACGAGGCATCAACAGACATATCGGTGTCGATGACTACACCAGCGGGGCTGCCACGGTACGTTGACATCCGATCACATTGGAGACAGTCAGGAAACAAGGACAAAATTCTAACTCGGCCCTTGGGACGAATAGCTTGTAGCGTTGATAGCGACAATATTCGGCATTATCGAGAGCACCACACCCGACCCGTCGCGAGCTGTCGAATTCGATGTGCTTGGGCAGCCATGGTACCTGATGAGTGTCACCCTGAGCAAGATCTCAATATGCCTCCTCTTCATCAGCCTCCTGGGAAGGGCACGGCAGTGGAGGATCTTGCTGGGCGTCCTCATCTTCCTCATGGCTGCCGTAAATCTCAGCTTCTCCTTGACGGTCAACCTTCAGTGCCGTCCGCTTGAGAAGTTGTGGAATCCTTCCGTGCTTGGATATTGCTGGAACCCGAGCGTGCAGCTCAACTTTGGATTCTTCCAAGGCGGTTGGTCTCCCTAATCCTCACCATTGTACAAGGCATCAACTAACAGAAGCAGCATTTTCCGTCTTTTCGTGGTTCTTCCTAGCCCTGTTTCCCATTCTGATCGTCCGGGATCTCAAAATGGATGGCGATATGAAATGGCCATTTTACGTCACTTCCACCCTGAGCTTTATGTGAGTAGTTTCTTGAGATTTATCTCATCTGTGACTTCTGAAACTAAACCTCAACCAGGTCTGGCATTTTTGCCATTGTCAAGACGGCCGAAAGTGCCCAGTTCAGCGGGCTGAGCGTTTACACGTCTCACACGTTCGCCGCCAGCCTCATGGCCAAGTAAGTCTGGTAAATCACTCAATCCTATATACTTTTTACTGACGTTATATGTTAGTCTGGAGCAGAACATGGGCCTCATCGCCGCCAACGTCTTAACTCTGGGGCCTCTCTTCTCCAAACAAGCCCGCCATCCACTTGCCAGTGGTGGAAGCGGTCGTAGCGGCCGTAGCGGCCGCAAGGTGCCCAGCCGAACCGGCAGCACGCGCTCCATCACTCGCTCCGCCTCCCAAGCGAGCTCTTATCACACCGCCTCCCGGTCAAAAAACGGCTCCGTCATCGACCTCAAGCGCACAACGCACCTGATCATCGAGGGCCCGCGCCTTGAAGGGCACGACGAGTACGACCTTGGTGACGGCCGGCGCGGAAGTATCGACTCGCTCGACCTCGAGGCCTGGCCCCGCGGTATCATCAAAACGGTCAGCGTTGAGGTGATTGAGGAGCCAAACCCGGAATATCATGCGCCCGCTGCAATAGCAATGGCCGCCCGGTCCCGCATCGACACCGCTCAACGCGTTAGTGACGCCAGCGGTGTCGAGCAGGATTGGGAGACTATGCTCCGCGCCGGACCTCCGGCACGTTAAATACTGCCTCTGAATTGCATTCATAACAGCATAATCACCAGACTTACCTTTTCCCCTCTATTTCTCTTCATATTCTCTGCTACTACTGGTTATGGCGGCGTACTCTCCTTTATACTTATCATTCTCTCTTCCCGCTCTTTTTTAATATGCGTAGTTTTTCTTCTTTCGTTTCTGCATTGCGTTGCGACGGGCTGGCTGCCTTTTTACACACATTTGCATCACGCGCGCACGCATCTAGATACCATACACCAATTTCACTTCACACTCCTTTATATATTAGATCTGCGGGGTTAACGGGAAGGCGTTGGAAGAAGGGGAAATAAATGGGTTGGTAGGAGATGTTGAAAAACTTGAGGGCGAAGCTAAACGAATAAATGGGCGACGTCAGGGCGTTTTCTTCTTCTTTTGTTGTTCTCTCGTCATTTTTCTTTGTTTTCTGTTTTTGGTTGTTTAGTGCCCTCCGTCCGTTTACCACGAGCTCACGGGAAGGGGGAGGGCGGAGGGAGAAAAAGTTGCTTGCTGCGATACAAGATACCCGTGTACTGTACGATTTGGAATACGAAAGGATGGGATGGGATACTTCTTGCTTTGGCTTTGGGCGGCGGCGTAGAGATGAATAGGATAGAATGGCATCTTTTAATCCGCGGTGTCATGAGCTCGGAGCTGCCTATGCCGAGTTTATGTTACTACCATGCATGGAGTGAGTGAGTCGTGAAGGGACGGGACTCGGGACTGGAGTTCACCAGCTGCTTACCTAGGTGGATGTTTCAGAATGTACAGGAAAATATTAATCCTTCACTTGTGAATTCACTTGTATGAGTGGGCCAATGGAAAATGAGGCGTGAGTGAGCGAGTGCACCTTCTTCAGTGATGAAAACCACCACGGTCAGGGCAACGTGAATTAACCGCCCCAACAGTCGAAATGAATCAGGTTTGTAATCAGACCGACCGCCTGGGCCCTAACGAAAAGTCAACAGAAACATATTGTATACTGAATAGAGTAAGTAATCCTGGACATGTGGATGTTGCAGCAATATGCAATTATCTAAACACCTAGGTCCCTGGATATGAACAATAGTTTAGAACCTTGGAAGTTATTGAAAAATTTTAACAGAGGAACAACTAAATTGAAAATGTGCAAAAGCAAAAAACAAAACCCTGTGCAATCCCTTTCACAACCATGTAACCATAAAGATCATCACTGGGTAGCAATTTCCAATAAAAGTCCTAGTTGAATCCAAAATCATCGTCTATACTGCTGCTGGCCGGCTGGTATCATCCACCAATGGGCCCATCTATCGGTTTATATACCCACACAAGTCAAAATATATAAATACACACCCATACATGAAAAGTGCATCTGCCTCCCTTATAATGCTTAGTCTCCTTAACTCCGTTGGGCCCTTTCCATTTCTCTCAAAAGCTCGACGTTGGCCTTCTTTTATCCTTTTGGTATAAAACAACGTATTGCCACTTTGTACTCTTACATGCCCTTTACTACCAATTATAATCTAGTGCTTATTTACTAGGCCACCCAGGATATCTGTCATAAAATGCTCATCCGTAACACTGAGCTTCCACCTCGCTTTGAGCTCATCATAGACTTCAAGAACATTGTTGCGGGTGCTGCACTTTGCAAAAGCTCGTAAGATCCAGATGGCCAGCCACGTTTTGATCTCAAGCCCTGGAACATCGTCGTCGAGGGCGCAGAGGAGGGCATTCCAGATGCTATTAAGACGCTGCTTGCTCCAGGGTGAACGCGAGTAGCCGCCATGCTGAGCGTAGCTCTTGAATAGCGCCAGGAAGATGGCACCGTGTAGCGGAATCTGGAAAAAGCGCATCTCGTCCACGAATTGTGCTACCTTGGCAATGTCGCCAACTTTCACACCGTAGTGGTTGATGAGAATGCGGTAGGTTTGCAGATCTGGGTGGATCGGCGCGACGTCCTGGAACCCCTGCCGCAGCTCTGGATGGTGTCGACCCAGCTTGGCAAACATCATAAGCGCCTGCGTGATGGCATTATTAGTCGTATAGTTGCGCACCGGCATCGCGGCATGTTTCTTCCCCGTTGCTTCTGCCGCTGTAGTATCAGTGATGGACTGTTTCATCCGCTCATACACTCGATGGGCGGCGGACTCCTCGCCAGACCGTAACAGTCCCGCGATCATAGCGTTCAGCACCACTGTGTCTATAATTTCCCCAGCGTTGACCATTTCCTTATAGGCTGCACGCATTCCGCTTGTATCTAGCTTGAGGCCGAAAAAGTGGATCAAACTGACGTGGTGGTAACGGTTGAAGCGGTGGCCACGACTTTCCATCTCCTTGTAGATCATCTCTGCCAATGTGAAATTGCCAGCTTTGGAAGCAGCATCAAAGAGAATGTTGAAGGTCACATCGGTGCCCTTCATCTTGGCGTCACACTCCATCTCCCGCCAAATCTTCAGGGCCGACTCGGTCTCGACCTCAGAGGTGACGCCAACGTACCGGCTGGCAAACGACATTGCCGAGTTCCATTCCGTCGCTGTCAAGAGAAGGCCGCTATCTTTGACTTCTGCGATAACAGAAAAGTAAAGCAGCATAGATTTGGAGTCTTTCTTCTCGGGCTGGCCAAGCACCTTGAGCAGCTGGTGACGGAGGCGACCGTTTATGTAGCGCATGCGAGGATGGGGTAGCCGCTGATATATTTTGTAGACGTCGTCGAGATCAATTTGTTGGCGGGTTCGCAGGCGGCTGAGAACCGCGAAGCGGAGGTCCCACAGGATAGCACGCTCTTCGTCGTTGGGCTCGGTTACATCCTGGTACGAAGGATAGTCTACATCGTATTTGTCGCGCGCGATGCTGATGTTGGGGCCGTCGGGGGGGGCATATCTACGCATGTATGGGTCTCGGGCAAACTGGAGGTGTTCGTCAACAGTGCCAAGGTCGTCGGCATCGTAGGGGTCGACCAGAGCAAGAAGGTGTAGCTTGGACATGGAGGGGTGCTGTCTTAGTTTTGGTGGCAGCACAGCAACGTCGGTGGAATCGGGGCCAGATGATGAGGCGGTAGCAGCAGCGGTGTGGTTCTCACATCGAGGTGAGGCTGACGGGCGGAAAAAGCTGCCATCGTGAAAGCTGACTTTCCGGAAAGGGGCAGGGCCAATGGCTAGTAGGCAATGTCGACGGGAGGAGAACGACGACGACGAAGGGGAAGAGGGCCGCGTCAGGCTGCTCTCGCTGGCCTCGCCCGTTCTTGTGCAGCTGCCATAGTAGCCCCGGGCGGACGCTCCGAGATTGGGATTGAGGCCTCGGCGGGCGACATTGGCGACCGTGGTCGACGTGGGAGCTCTCGCAGCGGTCCGCGAGGTTGGCCAGGGCAGGAGGAGGAAGGCGCCGCATATCGACCCGTCAATTCGGCTGGAGACTTTCATGGGCCGTCGTCCAACATGGTGGCCTGCCCTTCGCCCAGCCTCTTCTTGCCCCAAGCGAATTGGTGTCGAGTGGCGGAGATGGCAGAAGAGGACCTTGGCTGCTTCGTTCTCGCTGTTGGTTTGTGGACTGGGTCGAATCTGCGATAAAGGGAAAAAAGTCAAGGTCCGAGCTTATCTTGGGTGGATGGGGCTCCAGCTGCTGGCAGGCTGCCGTCGCGTTTTCTTCGGCGAGGGGGCAGAATTTTGCCGGTGCAGTGGATTCTGTAAATTTTGGCAGCTCTGCAGCAGCTTGGGGGGTGCCATTGAGAACTTGCAGCTCCACTTTACTGAGAGCAATGCAGCAGCCGGCAGCCATCCTTGAGCCGACAGAAATATCGACGACGACGACAGCAGGACGAAAAATAAACAAGACAAGAAAACTAATGGTTTTGTCTTGAGTAGTAACAGCAGTAACAACATCGACAGCTAGTCAATTGGGGGGCTTCCACCTTCCCCCCTCCCCCAACCAACCCGGTCGACCTGACAGGAACACACGACCAAAATGGGGCGACAGATCCGACCCGCGAAGGTCTTCGAGACGGCGAAGCAGTTATTCGCAAGCAAGACTGTAACCGACACCATGGGGAGGTCTGGGAAGAAGCGAGCGCCTGCATGGATGGCTGCTCTCGAGTCGATCCCGCCGGCCGAGACCATGACGCGGCCGTACCCTATCCAGCATACGGCCCCGAACAAGCACGCACGGCGGCCGCGCCACATCTTCCGTCCGACCAAGATTGTCTACCCCGAAGACAGGCTACGACAGACCTTCTACCGCGACCACCCATGGGAGCTGGCGCGGCCGATGCTGGTGCTGGAGATGGACGGTACCGACGCCCGCAATCGCGATTGGAGCAAATTGCGCCAACCGGGCATGGCTTTGAGCGGCGAGAGGTAAGTACACGTCGCAAACCCCAATTAACCCAGGTGCGGCCATGCCATGTACTGACGCTCTGTCCCCACCGCCAACAGTGTCGTCCAGCGCCAGATGTGGCTCATGGAGCACGGCAACATCACTGAGCCGAGGGCGGAGATGAGCGAGCGGCAAAAGGCGGCCATGGCCAAGCAAAAGGCGAGCTTCACCAAGCAAGAGGCATACGACGTGGCACGCAAGGAGTTCTACAAGTTGCGGCAGCAGCAGGACATTGAGCGGCGCGTGGTGCTAGAAGAGGCGCGCTACGTCGGCGCCTACTTTGGCAAGAACACGCTGGAGTATGGCATGGAAATAGAGGATCAGCAGTACGAGCTTTGGAAGAGCTGGGCTGAGCGCGAGATCAACAAGCTCGCGGCCGAGACCACGGCAGCATCTCAGTCCGTGGTCGAGTTGCCTCTGTTGGCGGCAGACGAGGATGCGGCGGCAGAGGTCCTCGTCTAGAGGGGATGCTTCTTTCCCTCTGTACTTATTCATGTAGAATACATGTAGTTCACACTCTGGTAGAATGTCGCTTTCGTGACATGTAAAAAAAAAAAAAAAGACTCACTAAGATTAGCCTTTGTTTCTCATAATGTTTCGTATGTTGCCCTGTGACCAATTTTTGTAAATTGGGGAACTAGGAGTTTGATAACATTTCTGTTTCTCTCCCTCCCTCTTTGTGTGTGTATGGTGTGTAGATACATAGGTGGATTGGGAAAAGACCACCGCGTTCCCATCGACAAACATATCGAGACCGTTTCCATGCAAATACAATGGCTAATTGATGTTGCCCATTGTGCTTCTTCATATATCTCATTTGCATTCATTCATTCAAGCATCTCCCTCCGCTTTACCACGTGTACATAACTAAATCGCAAGAAGAAGAAAGGCCCGGATTCGCTTCTACTATCCCTTGACAACATAAGCTGACTCTACGAGTCAGGGATCGAAGCCTGAAAAGACATGGGAGCAGCAATAGCACCAACATATTCGGCCCCTGTTTTGCGGGCCAGGGCTTGGTGCTGGACGCCCACCATGTCTGCGATGCCCGTCCAGCTGAAGAGGCGGCCCGTTAGGCTCATGGTCTGGGTACGGGCCCACGACTCGATATACACCATCTTAAGGCGGTTCTGCGGCACCAGGTAGAAGATCTTGAGCAGGCGAGCGACAAGACAGACAATGAACCCGGTGGCCGGCCCATTGGTCACCACTACGTGCGGATATTTGAACTGGTAGCCGTATCGCTTGGCAGAGCGACTGTTGGGCTCGCGTGTCAGCGCGTTGACGGCGTGGCATGCGCTCACGAGGCAGGTCAGTGGTGCCGTCAGTGCCGACTGGTGCACTTCTCTTGCACGTCGGATAAGAAAGGCGTCCCGTGTCCCTGCGCGTTCATCAGGGTAGGCGTCACTGATGAGCGCCTCGAGCTGCCGGACTCGATCCTGCGAGCTGGTGTCTCCTGACGTGATGACGTAGCGGCGGTGCTGGTTCGGCTGTCCCCGTGTTTTTTGTCGGATGATCTCCAGCATCTCGGTCGTGTGTCCGCCAGAGCCGAGCACGTAAAGAAAATAGACGGCCGGTAGACGGCTGGTGTCTGGGGCCGATGGAGAGGTTTGCGCCTCGTTGCCACGGCTGATCCAGTCCCGTCCTATATGAGGCCGTTCCCACTTTAGACTGACATGCCGGAACTGAGGTAATTATTAAAATTGTATCATACCACACTGACGACCTCCCTTTTTGCAGTACTTACAATGACGAAGCCCACCAGCACGGCGGCGAGAGCAGTGAGCCAAGACCAAGAGAGCACGAAGAAGGTAATGAGGGCTGTTGCCAGAACAGCTATTAAACAGAAGAAGAAGGCAACGGCGAAGTCGTCTTCGCCAAAAACCTCAAAGTACTCGAGCATGTCGGGATCAGTGTCTGTGGGTCGTTGTTCTGGTTTTTGTTGTTGTTGCTGTTGTCTTGGTCGGAGCGCCGTGGGGGCTGAGCTGTGACCTGCACTTATATTCATGAGGCTAGGAGACTGTATGTACTGCCCCAGGCGAGGTTCAATAGAAGTGCTCTCGCCAGCCTCGGCGATGTGAATCTGGGGTGTGGCTTTTTCGCCTTTTAGCGCGAGTATAGGCGGGGCCATTTTGATCGATGTCGAGGCATACAATAGGGGATGTGCGGCGATGAGCTGAGCGATGATATGCCAAGGAGATTCTCTGGGGGTCGTGTCGCGTCCCAGCCTAGGCGAGAGTGAAAGATAATCACTCGATATCGACAGGGACAGCAAGACTTGGCCAGCTCATCAAGTGCCAAGGGATCCCCTGTATGGGCCGCAAAGCTTGAATAATCAATGCCCGCCCTGAGCAGTCGTGAGCGGTTCTAGACCCGAAGACCGTTCGAAAGACTGGGAGAATATGCTGTCCGATGATATGGATCCAAGACGAGTGAACAGCTACCAAAGCCCAAGTTAGTAAATGTTGAGTGCCGGAAGCAAGTCACTTCAACTCACGCTACGTCATCCCAAAGTGTTGCTGTGCTTTGATGTCGAGTGGTGACGATGACAGCATTGGGCTGGACATATGATCCTGTTTCAAAAAACAAAAACAAAATACTGCGCCAGGCTCTCATGGGTGAGGTAGCTCCCCGCTGCTGCTTGCTTTGGAAGATATACGTAGGGGCGATTGAGCGTCTTGTAGAGCATACATGGGTGCAAATCAAATGGGCAATCCAATCCCCAACACTCCGACACTCCGACACTGGACAGCAGCCGAGTCTTTCTCCGTTACGTGGCCTTTCTTTGGTGGGAGCCCAAGCCGAATGATTGCTGATTTGCTTATAGTATTTCTTCCTGAGGACAAGCTGGAAGTCGGTTAATGAATTGAGTTCCGTTCTTGTCTTGCTTGCAGCAATCTGGCCATGTCATCCATTTCCTTATCGCCTCACCCACCCTCTTTATTCATCAGGGAGCTTGGACCACCACGAACCCCGGTAGTTGTCCACTGCTGGAGACTGGAGTTGTCTGGAATGATCTGTGCGCCCTTGCCCCTGGCAGCGGCTCAAGAAACAATGACATCGGTGGTGGAGCGTCGTGCCGCTAGCGCATTCAATCGGCACCCCAAACTTCTGGGAACCTGAATGCTCTCGAAAAAGTCGACCGCCCGGCAGAATTCCTCCAGCACGCCAACACCACGAACAGCCAGGAACGAGAAGATAGACCGGCACAGGCAGCTACGAATAAATCCCGTAAACACCTCGTCGTATGGGCGGGCCTGCAATGGTCCCTTCGTTTTAGCTACAGGAAAAATGCCGCTGCTCAATTGGAAAAATCGCAGGCTGACGTGTTTCTGCTGCGGCTTCAAAACAGCAACCGTCTACGACGGCCAGATCCGTCGCTTTGACTGCCCGAGCTGCGATGCCGCCAACTACCTGGACGAGGTATGCTCCCGCCAACTTCCTGCTGTTTCACTCCTCCATTTGACTTGAGCTAACTTGTCCTTCAGAACGGAGAAATCACCGACCCTCCAGTAGCGACCGAGACGATCGCGACACCCGCTAGATACGCCGTGCCGCACGCCTCGTCGCCGCCAACGAGTCCGACCGATTCCGTCTTCTGTAAGACATGTCTCAATAACCAGCACATTCTGCGGTCTGTGCTGGCCCAGTACCTGCCCGACCCGGATGATCCCGAATACGAAAAGTACGAGAAGAACTTCTACAAGTTTAGAAACAACCAGGAGAAGCTGTATCCTCAGATATGTGCCGACTGCGAGCCGAAAGTGCGGGAGCGTCTTCAGCAGGCCGCATACACTGCCAAGGCCGACGTCCTGAGGCGCATGGTTGACAGGAGCGCTGATATGCGCCAACATGGTGGTAAACGGCAGACCTGGCCTGATATCTTCGGCACACTCGGATGGTGGCTGTGGACTGCCGCACTGGTCTTCCAGCTGGCCTGGCATGCTTCCATCCTGCAGCGGGTATCTCTACATAACCTCTCCAACAGGAGAGATGATTCTACACTACTCCTGTCTATTGGTGATATCTTCAGCTATCTTCCATCAGAAGAACGGTTGAGACAGTGGAGCACCATCGCCAGCGTTTCAGCCGTGTGGTGGAATCCCCGATTTGTCCAAGTGTACCGGGGCTTTACAAAACACATTGGTGGTATATCTAAGTGGTATATCTTCCAGTTCATGGCTCTTGCCGTGCGGCTTTTTCTTCCCATGGTGCCGGAATATTCCATTTCCAACCCCCCACGACGTAGTATCTTGGTGGCTGGTCACATCATCGCCGCAGTTTTTGCCATTCTTGTGAGTAAAAATGACCATCTTGCTTTGGCATGACCATATTCTAACATCCTGTCTTAAAGATATATGTCCTTGGACCACGTTCGATCCGAGTTGACATGGCCCCCCTATTTGGCCCCTCTCCCCAGGTGACACAACATCCGAGCGCTACTCCGCCGGGCAACCTGCGGCCTCCATCATCCTCATCGCTACCAGACGAGGTCAAGAGCATGGCAGAACTACTAGACGAGATATCGCACACTCCTTCTCTCGCAGCCCGCTTTCAGCAGCAACCACCGAGTCCCACAATTCCGGACGACTTCCCTCTGTCCTCGCCATCATCATCATTCCTACGAAAGCGTCCCCAAATGGGCTTCACCCACGTCGCGGCACACCAATCCGAGGACCTCCATATTGATTCTCTGAATATATCACCTTCCCCTCGAGCCTCGGCCGCTCCGAATTACGAACAGGAGATGGACTGGTCACCCATACAATCCAAGTACCGGGCGTTCAACACATACGGCCAGCGCCAGACCCAAGGCTTTGGCGACGCGCCTACCGAGCCCCATAAAGGCGCCTTCTGGTACAAAGTCCCGCCTGCGCCGACAACCCCGGCCCAGCGTGTCTTCAACCCGCCGAACAAGCCGCTGCTTCGGAAGAGTCCTATCGATAAGTCGTCGCAACAGACGCAGTTCAGTTTTCGAGGCAAGGTTGGCAATGTTAGCACGCAATTGGTGAGACGCCTGGATGATGATGGGGAGGACGAGCCGAGACACCACGTTGCGTTTACAGAGCCTTCGTTCTTTCCGCCCCGCCAGGAAAATGACCCGCGCAATTCTCTGAGTGACATGTTTGGTGAGGCTCTGGCGCTGACGCCGAGCCAGCGACAGGAGAGGGAGAGGGCACGCGCACAGCAGCAGCGTGGGACCTGGATTGGCCGGTTTATGGGGGTTTCTGGTGGCGAATCTGCAAAAAAGAATACTTAGCCCAAGAAAAGGGGGTTGGTTTGCTGTTCCTACTACCCGATGTACTCTGGATACGGTTTGCTTGGGTTAAATGAATTTTCCTTTCTGAATGGGTAGTTTGGATTGCGAACATTTATTTTCTTTTCTGGTTATTGACGTATTCATGACTTGGGGGTATCGCATAGGCTAGCGGGTTACTTGTTGATAGATAGACTGCGTCAGACAGACACATTATTCTTTTCTGGTACACGGCCACTAGTGAAACCAGACACGACTTGACGTATTTACGATAGTTATACGAAAAGAACCCAAACTTATATTCGTTACGTCTGTGGTGAGGTACATAACGTCCGCCTTTACCTCCTGATTTCTTTTTGTTCTGTTGTTTTCTTGAATTCCCTCATGTCTGATATCCAATTCATTCTACATCATGTCTATTTGGTTAGTGGCCAGTTGCGAAGACCAGGAGCAGAAAGCTATTGCTAAGTGAATTGACCGCAAAATGAGGAATTGATCCTGGATGGGCATGAAACGACGAATCTAGGTAAAGCCGAGGAGTAGACCGAGGGGAATTAACAGGAAATATGAACGATACTAGAACAGAGAGAAAACGATGCTGAAGATAAGAAGGTGAGTTGGTTTTTGGTAGAGGAAAGGGGATAAATGATAAGGTATGTGGCATGTTTGTTTCTTTGCACGGCGAGTTAATTTATCCGGGTGACTGTGATATATATATATATATATATATATAAATATGTGTGAAATGTGTCTATCTACGCAGATACATGGCAAGATGCGAAAATGTAAATTGCTACTGGCGGGCTCTTCATTCCGGCGTCATGACCAAGATGTGTTTCCCTGGCAGATTGTTGTCTGGTATTTTCTGGCTCCTTCCATCAATATTTATCGAGAAAGGGTAGGTCCAGTTGACTGGGGCTAATGCTCTTTGCCATTTCGGCAGCGTCCCCTTTCCACCGCGTCATCTCGAATCATGCCAAACGTATCAAAATGAAGTAGGAGTTCTTGAAACATATTCGTCCTATCCTCGGCGAGATTTCGCACATGCTGGAAATCGGCCAGGGTCGGGTACGTAAGTTTGTAGTCGGTTTCTCCATCCTCCGAAGGCTCCCGGCAGCGTTTGATGATTTCTGCGTTAAGAAGCACAGTGATGTCTGTGAAGCTAATGTCTTGGGAAATGGGGAGCAAAATTTCGCGAAGAAACCTCTCCGAAAGGTTTCCCTTCATCGCGAAGCCGCGGGCCTTGGTGCTGAGGTAATGACACTTATATTAGTTATCTTTCTTGTGTTTGATGTAGTTGAACGGGAGGAAAAGAAGCCCAGAAGACTTCAGTATAATATAAAGTCACGCAAAAGGATATACTTACCAGTCATCGCACCGCTCGCCATTGCCGTGCTGGCGCCGGGCCTTTCGCTTCGCCTCGTTCTTCAGGTCCACGTCCCAACCGCCGCCGACACCAGCGGGTCCATTCTAGCAATTCGCAACGAAGTGTCCAATAATTTTATCGCGAATGCTCGGTGTAGTATCTTGGTCTTCCAGCCGAGCCCGCGACGCTACCAAGTCCTGGATAATGGATGAACGAGGGAGAAGGGGCTCGGACTGGGAATGAGTTGCGCCGCGGAGCGGAGATAGAATAAAGCGCCGAGGGTGGGATGGACGATAGCTGGAATTGTGTGGCAACTCCACGATTGAGAGGGATTTCGACGAAGATTCTAGCAAAAATAGAAGTAGGGTTTTTTGAGAGGTTGCAGCAAGACGCCAAATATATCAATAACTGGTTTACCAAGGTGGTCTCTCTAGTAAGATACTAGGAGATACCGCGCGTAGAAGTGGGAGAGAGGAAGAATGCACTACCCCCTGGGAATTCTTTATAGACAGCGACGCGAATTTAATCCAATGTTGGTATTGGCGCGTTTTGTTGGGCACTGGCGACGTGCTGAGCTATCGTGCCTGATAACGGGGCGTCCGACGTGCAATGATAGTAAAGGAAGGAACTAACCAGTTCTATTAACATTTGAAAGAGCTTATTGGGATGTACACAGCAACCTAGACTTGAGGCAGAAACGCAACACCACCATCCCCATCTGCGACCTCTCTTGGCAGCCGCCATCTCCCACTCGTCAATAATAGACATTCATCTCCCCTTTGGCCCTCTTATTCTCCTCCGCCGCCTCCTTGTCTCGCCTCTCCCGCTCAAACACATCATCGCGCAGCATGCCAAACCTGTCCTTGTGCAGGGGGAACGAGTCGAACATGTCGCTCCGCGTCCGCGCGAGATCGCACACTCTCTGGAAGTCTTGAACGACGGGATACGTCCTGACGACATTGACTTCGCCGACGTCATCACATGCCACCCGCAAACGCTCGACAATGCTCGAGTTGAGGTAGGCGGTCATCTCGGCGTAGCTGAAGGCTTGGGAGATGGGGAGCAGGTAGCGCGAGAGGAATCTCTGGCTGTGGTGTGGTTTGAGAGTGTATTCTCGGGCGGTGACGCTATGTACGTATGTGGTGTTAATGATACATATATATATATATATATATTAAAGCAAAAGAAGAGAAAAGAGAGAAAAGTGTCGTCGGTTAGACGGATAAGAATGTTGCGTCTGATGAACTCCCAGAGACAAAGAAGGGGTATAGTATATAAACAAACGGCTCAAAAGAGATAATGAGGATGTATGTATATATATTTAAATGTAAAAAAAACTCACCACTGCTGACACTCCTTGCCAGTCCCATGACGGCGCTCGGCCTCCGTCTTCAAGTCATCTGTCAGCCGCCCGCCGACACCACCAACCCCATTCTCACAGCGCTGAACAAAATTGGCAATGACAGTCTGGCGGAGCGCCCACAGCGGGTCGCGGTCTGCTGTTAAGCCGGTGTAGACATTGACAGGCTGTGATGGCGGTTGCTGCTGCTGCATTTCATCTTTCCGCCGCTGGGGCGATCGTTGTTGTTGATCGGAGGCGACGAGGGTGCTGCTGCCGGCCAGCGAGGGTACAGTCCCGACGCTGCCAACTTCCGAAGGGATGGCATGTAGCCATTCGTTGACTGCCGCGTTTTTGGGGAGTTTGGGGAACCGGTCATCGATATGGCGGTGTAATATTGGATCCATTTATCATTCGTCGTTGGTTGTTCAATTTGAGATCCCCCAAAAGGGGATGTTATGAAAAACTTCAATAAAACTCTCGAGACATGTGTATAGAAAAACTCAAAAAGATACTACACGTGCAATGGTTGTCGTTGATAGCATGCTTTCATGTTTGATGTGATTTAGTTGTTATGGCTGGTATGGTTTGTTTTGATTGAAGCTGAGCCGTTGCCTGTCCGTCGTGGGCTGAAGATCGCGCAGCTGAGGGGCATCAATTTAACAGAAAAAAGGGGAGAATTAAACAAAAACTACAACCACACCTCCAATTCCCAAATAAAACAGTCGAATCATTCAAGCTATATAGTTTCAGAAACACCATAACTGGCAGATGCCTGCTGGACTTATATAGATCATACAAAGACGGAGACGGGCTACATTACTTTGTTTCATTTCATTTAACATTCGTTTATTTCACCTTGCTCATGATAGTTTCAGGCCCTCTTACAACGTCCATCTGGGCAGCCTTGGCCTTGACAGCGTTCAGCATGCTTCTCTCAAAGTCATCTCTCGACCTCAACACGGCCTCGACCCAGCTAATCTGCAAGTCCCAGTACGCCGACTTGAACGCTTCAAACGTCGCGGGCACCGCCTCTTTCTCAACTGACAGCAGCTGCAGGAACGGCTCCGTGACGCGCCACGTCTCCTTGATCGAGTTGCCCACGTCCGTGTTGGGCAGGTTGCTGAAGTAGTCGAACGCGGTGGACAAGTCGTCGAAGATCTTGTCCTGGAACTGGTCCGACCGCCGGAACTTGGCACCCTTGTTGCGCACTGACGACAAGTACCGAATCAGGAGTTCTTCGGCGAAGATCTCAATGAAGATGTCCATGAGCGAGTGATGCAGCACCTGCCTGTAGTCGCCAACATATTCTTCAAACGTGGCCATCATGCGCGCCATGGCCGTGCTAGTGTACCACTTGGGCGTGAAGAAGTCGGGCATGACAGCCTTGAAGTCAATCGAGAACACCAGTTGTGCGAATTTGGTGATGCACCAAGTGCTAAGATCTACGTAGCCGTCGCGTAACGCCGCCACCTCTCCCTCGGCGCGCTCCATGTACTGTGGTGTGACGAGCTCCCCGACTTTCTTCTTGAAATCCGAGAGGTAGGCCAAGCGGCCCTCGTCTTCATTATCGTCGATGCAGGCAATTTGGTCGTTCGCCGTGGCTACCAGCCAGTCTTGTAGGGGTTGGAATCCGTCCAACTCGACCACCTTGCCCGACTCGTACCGCGATGCTTCGTCCTCGAGCATCTTTTGCCAGCCTTGCTGGCGAGTCCTCAGCCTCTGGAACATGGCGTCCACCACGCCCTCGACGACGTCTGCACGCTTAGAGTTGGCTGCCACATCAAGCTGCTCACGCAGCATCCTCCACAAGTCGACCAGGTTCCTGGTGCGGAAGTAGCCGTATTCGTCTGTGTCCAAGTTGCCACCCTCGACGTTGCGGTCGGCAAAATCCCGCTTCTCCTGCGCAAAGATGCGGTCAATCCACTCGTCAAGAAACCTGATGATGAGGGCGCGGAAATCGCGCACGAGTTCTGTCTCCCTGCTGTCAATGACATGAGGTGTGAGCTCTTCCTGCTTGAAACCGAGCTTGGTCATCTTCCTATAGTATTTCTCAGGCCAGCTGATGATTTCCAGGCTGTGCGCAGAAGAAATGTCGGGGTCGTCGATGAGACCCACGAGAAAATCGTGCATGAGGTTATGGTAGATAGTGGACCACGTCTTGAATATTTTCCACTTTTTGGGCATCAACTGGACCAAGCCCAGCCGGACCGTGTTGAGGTCGTTAAAGTACCACTTGAGACTCTTCTCCAGCTCCTTGGGGTCTCCCAGAAACTGCTCCCTGCTCTCGCCAAACTTGGCCTCGCCCGACTCCTTGATGACCTGGAGGAACTTGTCCTTGTAGCCCCTGACCGTCTTTGCGCCATCGGTGATGCTCTGAAAGCGCGTAGCAATCTCCTTGTGGTCTTTCAGCGCCTCTTGCAGCGCGAGCACTCTCTGGTCGCTCTTCTCTTCTGCCTCGATAATCAGAGCAAACCGCACGACGAGGCTATTGTTATCCGAGACAACCAGATTGATCAGACTGCGGGCAATCAGGCTGATGTGCTCGTCGAACCAGTCGACGGCACCGTCGAGTCGCTCAAAGTAGTCCTCGAGGGTGGATTGCAGGCTGGGATCGTCACCGCGCTGGATCTGCTCGATGGCGTCGTCACGGATGTTGCGCAGCTGGGTCAGCTCGTAGTGGATGGCGAGCAGGTTGGGCATGTCTTCGGCATCCTCGTCGTCCAGGCGTAGCATCTCCTGGATGCCATTGAGACGGTCGTTGAAGATCTCGAGGTTGCGGCGCATGGCCTCGACGGCACCAAAGTTGCGGTGGGCCTGGGACACGAGGTTGATGGTGGCAAAGTCGGTGATCATGTTCTGCGACCCCGAACATATCTTGTCGATCTTCATCATCTCCTCCTTGATTTGCTGGACCGTCTTCTGGCCATCGGCGAGGCCGTTCATGCCCGACTGGGTGGTCTCGAGCTGCTCGCGCAGGCCGCCGCGCAGCTGCGAGTCAACAAGGGCCTTCTTGCGCGCGAACTCGGCCTTGAGGGCCCCGATCTTGTCGAGGTCATCTGGGTGCCGCAGCAGCTCCGCCAGATTGACAGGCGGCACGTCCATGGCTATGGCTGCTGAAACTTGTCGCGTTTGCCTAGACGGCCGTGTTCATTCGGGTTCCCCTCGGACCATGCCGCGTCGTGTTCGGTTAGCGAGTCTCTGCTGTCGTGTCCTAGTGTGCATGGCGGCACGATGTGGTGATAGTGATACTTTGTTGGGGGGTGGGGGCTTAGCAGGGTTGGCAGCACGGTGAGCTTTGGTGGATTTGGGGTAACCAGTACAGCATTGGCGGTCTGTGCTCGGCGGATGTGTAATACGAATATAAAGTACAAGTACTTGACAAACCTGATGAATTGACAATTAAGTGCAGCACTCATCATCTTAATCCAAAATGCTGATAAATATTAGAGCTGCAAACCACAATGTTTTCAATCCCCCCAAAGAGCGTACTTTTCCACGTGTTAGGAGCTGGTAATATGTCTGGACACTAGGAGGGCTAAGGGACTCCTCAAGACAGTCCTTTGCTGACCATCTGTAATTAGACCCTCTCAATACGTAGATGTGTGTGCAATTGGTTGTTTTGCAAATACTGGCCAAGCCGGTAAGAACTCACCAGCTGCCAGTCATTGACTTCAAATCTAGGTAGCCCGTAGCGAGCCATGAAGAAGAAACTTGAAATTAAGTATCAACATGTAGACAAGTCTCCCCACCCCCGAACGCTCTAGTTGGAGCCCCCCCCCCGACAGCTCTTGAATACCTGATGCCCAAAGTTGACAAAGCTACAATAAACCGAGCCAAAACTTCCGTCCCCCTGTGAACAATAATTAGTTATTCCCTCTATCCCGGCCCAATCCATCCCTTGATCTGCGACTCTCAAGCCCGTGGACCCTTCCGGCATCGCTGTCGCCGAATGGACGAAAGAGGGGGGGGGGGGGGGGGGGAGGGGCAGAAAAAATCGGGGTTGATGATGATCTATTGGTTATGTGCCATATACAGAGCCGCCTCCCGTAGTCCTCAAACCCGAATCCCCAGCCGAGTTTTGTCCCTCCTCCTCCTCCTCTAATCCTGCTTATCAAACACGGACAGAAGCCATCATCACCCGCTCTCTCTCTCTCTCTTCCTCTCTCTCCCTAGCGCGTCCGTCTGGCGAGAGATATATGTTACGCGCCTACGACCGTGGGCGGTAGGTTTGCCAGACTGTTTGGTTTGTCACACGTCAGCGGTCCATTCCATTCCACTGCCGATCCCGCTGGACACGACGATTGAGTGGTATATATAAAAAAACGCACGAGCAATGCCGAACGGCGCGCTGAAGCCGACCACGCAAAAGGTCAGGAACCGCAGGCCGAAGAAGCGGGTCTGGGTGTTGAACGGCAGGTTGGACCGGGGGCCCTCGGGGTAGTGGTAGGGCGACGAGAAGCGGGCACGGGTCGTCTGGAAGCCGCGGCGGGACACCAGCGACGTGGCCGCCGTGGTGGTCGTCGTCGTGGGAGCCGCGCGGAGAGCGGCACGGGCGAGCATCTGTGGTGGTTTGAATTGAAGTTGCGTCAGCTTCCAATCATCCGTCATCCCTCGAACCAAGAGAAGCTCGAGCGGGCGGCAGCAGCACCATCGCCCCCCGCCCCCAATTGATTGGCACAAGGCCAGTCAATGGAAATTTCAAATTCACCAAAGAGAAATAGCAGTGCGTACCTTGAGAGTGGGTTTTTCTTTTGTCCTGGCAAAGGGTTCGGTGGTTGTGGAGTTCAGGTTGTCGTTCGGAAATCTGGAAGCTGTGACGCTAAAGCTCTGGCAGTTCGAGAAACAGCTCAGCTTGGTGGTGTGACTTTTGGCGCAACGGGGGCAAATGGTTCACCGTAACAGTTTAGCACAGACGACAGGGATTGCAAGTTCAGGGGCTGTTTGTCTTACATAAGCTATTTTCACAAACTCAAAGTTGGGACAGGCAAGTGGGGTTGTGAGCTTCAAGATAAAATCCGTCATCAACGGTAAACTTGGTGACGGCAAGAATGATCAGTCGATATCAGGTATATGGCCGACCGTATCTCATCTATGATCTTGATAGTACCTATGTATTTGATCTAAAGTCTACCTACTGCTTAATCACAAAGTTCACGCATCCAGTCATCTAGTTAACACCAAAACACCAAAATCGACAAATCAAAATGATCCGCAAACACAAAATATGTGTCCTGACATGTATATTACTCCCAGTTTACATCAGTGCCGACGTCGCATGATCCTCAGGTCTCACCAGGTATCCCTTCTTAATTCTCCACCTATTTAAGAGTCACCAGCTCCTCCGCACTGGTCGGGTGGATGGCCACACAACTATCAAAGTCGGCCTTCGTGGCACCCATCTTGATTGCAACTCCAAACCCTTGTAGCATCTCGCCGCTTCCGAGGCCAAGGATGTGCAGGCCAACAACCTTCTCCTCGGGGCCGGCGCAAATCAGCTTGTAGCTCGTGGGTCCTTTCTGCTCGGGGTCCATCATGGCGTAGTACATGGCTGTGAAGTTTGTCTTGTAGATGGTAAGGTTGTCGCGGCCGTACTTCTCGATGGCCTGGGGTTCTGTAAGACCGATCGAGCCGACCTCGGGATGCGCGAATACGACTGACGGGATATTGTTGTAGTCGAGACGTGCCGTCCGGAACTGCTCCGGCCCAAACAACCGTGCGGCCAACTTGCGACCAGCTGCAATTGCAACAGGTGTAAGCTCAACCTCTCCAGAAACATCGCCGAGCGCATAGATGTCCTCGACGCTTGTGTTCTGGTACTCGTCGACCACGATGTGGCCCATCTCGTTAAGCTTCACGCCGGCCTCCTCGAGCCCAATGCCGTGTGTGGCGGGCGTCCTCCCAACCGCCCATATCAAGTGGTCAACATCTGCGATGCTGCCCTCGCCCTCCCCTTCCTTGTAGTGGAGGGTCAGTTTGCCCGTCGTTGCGTCCTTTGAAACGTTGTCCACAGCGCTGCGCTTGTGAACCTTGATGCCCAGGCGCTCGTACTCCTTGACCACGGTCTCCTGGATCATAGGATCGAAGTGGCGCAGGAAGGTGTCGTACCGAATGAACAGATGTGTTTCAACGCCCAACGCATTGAACATTCCTGCGAACTCGACCGCGATGTAGCCCGCGCCCACGAGTGCCACCTTCTTGGGCAGAGTCTCGATATCGAAGAAGCCATCGCTGTTAATGCCCAGCTCCGCGCCGGGAACCTGAGGTGGGAGCGACGGGTTTCCACCTACTGCCACCAGAATCTTCTTTGCGTTGACCACCGTCTTGGTGCCATCATCCAGAGTCACCTCAACAGAGTTCCGCGACAGCAACTTTGCCCAGCCGTGCACGTACTCTACCTTGTCGTTGGCGAGGTTGCGCTCGTAGATGCCGTTTAGCCGCTTGATATATGCGTCTCGTTTGTTCTTGAAGGTGGTCCAGTCGAAGGGGGCTGTTTCTTGGAGGTGGAAGCCATAGTCTTTGGCTTGGTGGATCGTCTCGGCGATGAAGGCGGCGTTGAAGGTGATCTTCTTGGGAACACATCTGCACGGCAGGGCATGTCAGCATTTGCTGTCGCAGACACAACAACCAAGATTGCTTACCCAACATTGACACATGTGCCCCCTAACCGCCCGCCCTCGACGACCATAGCCTTGATCCCGAACTTTGCACTCGCAGCCCGCGCAGCCCCGAGTCCTCCGCTGCCGCCGCCGATGACGAGGAAATCCGTCTCTTTGTATATGGGAGCCATGGCGAAGGATGTTGCAGAGAAGTGTCTGGAGAGTGTTGTAATGCGACTAGCAGCGGTTCTTGACGAGAGCACAGGGCGTCTTGTAAGAACAGAAGAAAGGGCTTGCATGGAAAGATGTCCAGCGGTGTCTATAGTTGGGAAATCCGAGCAAAAAGGGGTCCGCGGGGTAGGAGGGGTCAACGGCTTATATACCTAAGTACAGTGCACTGGAGCAGAAAAGAAGGGATGATAAGAGCACCTTCATGTAATCCGTACATGTACCGAGGAATGATTGGTAAGAAATGGTGACAGTTTTCCTGCTGGATGGATGGGGCTGTCAGTTTGCAACAGCGCTAGCTCGGAGTATTTGCGGAGTGCATGAGAAATTCCAAATCGTCGCCCAAGATGAGATGCTTGTTCCAGTTGCACGTTCGTCGGGCCTTCCGAATGCAATCCACTCACAAAGATATTTCCGGGTTCCAGGCTTCAAGGTTGACCCTCCCTCAGAAGCATGGATGAATAATCCACCCCGAGACGGAAGCGCGACAGGCGGTGCTCAGCTAAGCACCCGCATCGGTTGGTACGTCGGGATGCGTCATTGCAGGGGGGGGTTGATGTGCCAAATCTACTGCGCCTCTTATTGGCTGGAGCCATCGCACTTTCGTCCCGCCCGCCCACCATTCAAGCAGCACCACTTCCATCCGAAAAGGGGAAGCAGTGTAGTGAAAATGACATGCGAAACAAAACAAAAGAAGGAGAAGAGGGGAAAGGTGAATTAACATCCCGACGAAATGCGGGTACCGGGGGAAAGGGGGGCAATCCCCATCAAGGCCGCCGCGCTTGCTGCCGTGGCAGTAAAAGCCGGCATCCTGAAATCGGGACCAAAGGCTCAAGTATACAATCGGCTACGGCTCGCAGCTGCTGCGTTCGTTCCGTTGCCGCCCAATGCGCGTGTCCTCAGTATCGACATGGGCATCAAGAACTTTGCCTACTGCCTCATCACCCCCGGGGCACAACCCTCATTTGACTCCCCGCCGCAGAAGCGTCCGACTTCTAAACCTTTCTCACGAGGCTTGGCTGCTAAGATCGACGAGGTGGAGGTGAGGCAAAGGACGGAGGAGACCGGCTGGCAGTTTGACCAGAGGCGGCTGCGCGGGCTAGATGTTGTTCCCAAGGCCACCGTCCTTGAATGGAAGCTCTTGGACCTGACCGCCAAAAACAAAAGCGTGGACGGGAGGGCCAGCAATATCATGGCTGAGGACTTCTCGCCAGCGACCATGTCACAGATGGCCATGAATCTGGTCAAAAGCCACTTCTTACCACTGAGGCCCACCCACGTGCTGATCGAACGCCAGCGCTTCCGCACCCTCGGCGGTTCGGGTGTTTTTGACTGGACAATCCGTGTCAACATGCTCGAGTCAATACTGCACGGCATCTTCGCTGCTGTGCGGTGGGCGGGACTGTGGGATGGACAACTGTATTCAGTGTCGTCGCAGCGCGTCGGCAACTACCTGAAATCCTCATACAACCCAGATTTGGAGAACCTACCACTAGCAGGGGAGAAAGGCGAAGAAAAGCCTAATAAACCTGTCATTGCAAATATACCGCCTAAGAAAGCACACGACATCAAAAGATATAAAATCGAAATTCTGCAGCGATGGCTGTGCACAGGAGACCAACTATTGTTTGCCGACAAGGAGACCTGGGTAAAGGCCAAGACGTTCATGGAAGCCTGGGAGAGGATACAGAATAACGGGACGATAAAAACGGCCAAAAAGATAAAAAAGAAAATTTCAGATAAGGACAAGAAGGCACAGCAAGACATCGTCAAGTTGGACGACCTGTCCGACTGTCTTCTGCAGGGCGCCGTGTGGCTTCAGTGGCAGAAGAACATGGAAGAAATGATCCAGACGGAGGACTTCCTCACTCGCGAGGACGGTGATACTTAAGCAAAAAACGACATACCAACGACTATCGACATCTCGAATGAATAGGATGAATCTAGTGATTTTTCATCGCCCCTTTAACGACTCGTACCGTTTGCGAGCTTATTAGATACCCATATAAATAACCACCCAGGCAGATAGCCATTGGGGATTACTATACCGAAGAGATATCAAGAGTAGAAGCCAAAAGAGAATTTAACAAAGTATGTATATAGGTGGCCGAGAAATCCTCGAGCCGGAAGGAAGATATGAAATAGAGCTGTGGCTACGTGTAAAGATGAACCATTCCAAAATTCGCCAAAATACATACCTACAATGTACAAAGCCATTTTATATAGGTCAAATACATATCCGTATACTGAACTCCTTGTCCCTATTAGCTTGAAATGGTAGGTAGCGGCACTACCCAGCTGTGCTATAAAAGGTTGGAGACATGTGTTTAATTCAACTGTTGAGCGATTATGTCTCCTGCCACCTCAGTGCATACACATGACTGCAGAGGTTGAAGAGGTATCCAGCTTTTTCCCTGCTTCGCTTGTGATGCTCGTGAACAGGGCCATGATTGTAATATGTTTTTTATCTGTGGATGTCCTTACTGTGCATGTAAAGCAGAGAGTGGATTTCCTATATTTTCCTTCATCCCTCTTCTCTGCACTTCCTCTACTCTGTAAGGGCCCTCCAAAGCAAGAAATTAGGTAGCTATACCCGGGTATCATGTTTCCTGGCCAAGTCCAAAGTAGATCAAAAAAGAATGAAATCAGAATGAAAAAGAAAGCCGATCCTCTTGAGCAGCCCGTAGCCACTACTCGCTCCAGTAGTACTCATCATATGCTCCTTCCTCACGTTGCGTACTAACCCACTCCTCACTCGCGAGGCCTGTTTTCATCCTTCTCTTCAGGTCCTGGGGGTCCTTATGCCAATCACACGCGTTGTCGCACTTTGGCACCTCTGCCTCTCCGAAATAGCGGCAAATCGACGCATGACGACAGCCGTCGGTATCCTCGCAGTATGCAATCAGCTTGTTCAAGCTCTCCCGCCTGGCAATGCTATTGATGCTGTTTCCTTTGCTACCATCCTTGATCGCATCGCGCAACAGTAGGCTGAACGCGCGGTCGCGGTCCTCGCGGCTGTAGTACAGAAAGCAGTAGCTGGCGTTGCCGTCGCGGCCAGCCCGGCCGGCTTCTTGGTAGTACCCCTCAAACGACTTGGGCAGCCGCCAGTGCACCACGAACCGCACGTTGTCCTTGTCGATGCCCATGCCGAATGCGGTGGTTGCGACGATGATGCCGTAGCCTTGCTCGTTGGCGATCCAGCGTGCGAGGGTCTCTTCTTTGCATTCTTTGGTAAGCTTGGCGTGAAAGGGTCGTGCGCCGATCCCGTCATTTCGGAGCGCCGCGGCGAGAGACTCGCATTCGACTCGTGAAGTCGTGTAGATGATTCCCGGCACGTTGTTGACGCGGTCGCCTTGGGCTTCGATTTCAGTGAAGCGGGGATCTGTGCTGCGACGGTTGTAGACACCTTGTAGCCATGTCACAAAGTTGTCGTACCGGTCATCGGCCTCATCGCTCGTGAAGCGTATCTCGAGGTGCAGGTTCGGCCGATGCGCCGTGGTGGTGAAGATCTTGAGCCGGCCGGGAGTCCGGTCAAGCCCCAGCGTGGAAAGCACGTCTGTCCGCACTTGATCGTTGGCGGTGGCTGTCAGACAGGTGATGGGCACGTCTGGAAACGTCTCGCGGAACCATGATAGACGGCGGAAGTCCTTCCGGAAATCATGTCCCCACTCGCTGATTGTGTGTGCCTCGTCGACTGCAATGCGCGCGAGCTCCTTTTGCTCGTGCACAAGCTTGAGACGCTTGCGGAAGTGCTCGCCTGAGCACAGCTCCGGCGTCACGTAGAGCAAGCGCGTGAGCGGGTGGCCCGTGGCTAGGTCTCGGTATATGCGATCTCGCTCGTTCAGTGGTGTGTTGCCGTTCAGCGTGCGCGCATCGACGTTGGCAGCCTGCAGCGCTTCCACTTGGTTCATCTGAGCGACTGTTAGTCTTGGTCTCACTTACTCGTCCACTTACAACTTAAGAATTCATACCATAAGACTCAGCAGGGGAGATATGACAATCGTGACTAGGCCCGGGTTTGTCACTATAATGTCAAGTTAAACAACTCTTGGGGTGAACGTACTCCCGCGGTCAATCACAGCTGGAAGCTGGAAGCAAAGACTCTTGCCAAACGAGGTGGCTGCCTGGACAAACACATCTTTGCCTTCGAGGGCAGCAAGAATAATCTCCCTCTGATATGGTCTGGTATATATACATCAGCAAAAAAAAAATCTGTCAATTTGAAAGAACCGCCACGGCAGACAAACCTGAAGTATTCTTTGTTAAACTGTCTGCGGAGTGTAAAGTCGATATCCTGGAGCGCATCAGACGCCTTTCTTGCAAGAGGCATCTTGTCTCTAGTCTAGGTTTATTTCTTGTCACCGGGTGGTGGTTGCAGTCAGGCTTTCCTCATTTGGGTTTTATCAGGAGTGAGGGGGAAGAAAAGCCAGGTCCAAGTGAAGGAATGCCAGAGTTGCAGGTCTTTATATTGGCGTGCTCTGCATTGCGAAAAGTGAATGCATTCTAGATCGGGGCAGATACAGATCCAAACCGACGCTTGGTGTGGCTGATGGAAGTCGTTGGAGGTGGACGGACAGCACTAACAATGCAGTGCTGAAGAGCAACGAGCGGACGCTGTAGTCCCCGCGTTTTTGTACTGTAAGTGGGCCAAACCCAGCCTTTTAGGCCCCCATTCATCTCCCTCAACTTCCACCCCTTTCCATATCACCAAACAACTGACGAGACAAAACCATCCAATTCCAGCGACGTTAGACTCGGGTACTTTATAATTTGATTATAGAATGCTGTACACGCTAGGACGTCGTTAGAAGAGCCTCGAACTATGTGGCTACTTTGATAATACTCGTAGCTCCAGAATTGTTATGCTACAACTCGAACCTGGAAGGCTTGATGGCGAGTTGACAAGCACCTAGCCAAGTATCAGTGTGAGTGAACCTGTACCTAGATTCCATGTCTTTCTTTACATCGAACCCCAAATACTTCACGACTTTCTTTTCATTGGCCATTCTGCAGATGTTCGCAACAACCCATCTCAGCGTCCGGGGGTGTTCGCACGACCGCGTGTGGCCAAGGCGTTCCGTGATACATGAATAACCTCAAGCTAATATACTAACGACATTCATAAAATCCGACGGGCTATTCGTATATCTGCGTAAAATGCGCCATCACCATGTGCCTAGGCGAAAGAAGACGGCAAAACACCATTGTGTTCTGGCACACTACCTACTTAGGCACCTAATAGGTATGTACTCATTCAACCCACTCTTCTCAAGAGCCTAGGGTTCCCCACTGACAAGGTAGTGTCGTCGAGAGGATATACTTTTTATCAATCAATAGGTCGGATGGTGTAGTTTATCACGTCAGTCTAACACACTGGTCTCCGGTTCAAGCCCGGGGTCTGATCATTATAATTTCTCTTTTTGCTGTTTCCTCCCCCCTGCCTTGTTTGTTGTATCCATCCAACATCTTGAAATGAGAATTGGAAACAATACCTTGGCAGTGTCGAAGACACAGTCTGCCTTGTTCCGTACACTGGAAAGAAAGATGTGATAGTATCAACTGCTAAAAATGAAGCCAAGTGAATATAATTTCAGGTTAGTCTCCAGTTTGAAGTAAAGGCGACACCGTCCCTCTTCAGCCTGGTGGGGTGTTTCTCTGTAGATAAAACTTCAGCCAGTTGGGCAGGAATCTCAGGGTATCCGAGATCCAGGCCTGACGCAGAAACGGAGGAAGACTCTCTTTATGGCGGCTTCACCATTGTGTCTGGCCTTGTACCCCTGCCGTTGCCGATCGACTTGCATGGGGGGTTTTGTTTCATGAAGCGGAAGCCTTTGCCAACCAACCCTGCCCACGCCAAGAAAAAAAAGGGGGTTTGACACTCAATAAACACATGTTGTTTCTGACTCGGGACTGGTAGAGTAAAGGGAGGATTACATCCTGGAGGTAATCATGTAAGTATTTCCGCGCTCGGGAGTTCAATATTAACCACCCATGGGAGGTGCGTTTCGTTCTCTCCAAGTCCTTGAATCGCGGCGTTCACAAAGAGTGTCTGTTGCCCCGGCCGCAATGGGTTCTCACTTGCTGTACAATGGCTTGTTTGACAGACCCACTCAACGGTGCGGGTTTTTAGAGCTTTCCGCCTCTTTACAAGTAGAATCTGATCCTCAAGGAGTCCTCGAGAGTCCACCGTCTAGGACCAAATTGTAGAGGGTGTTTCCACGGCGGTAGTATCCATAGCCATAGAATGAATTTGGCTGAAGGGTTCGGGCCAGGTGATCAACTTGGCGCCCCAGCTTTCGTGGATATGCCCAAAGCAGTGCATACGGGGCCGGCAATCAGCTATAGCAGCGAGTAGGGTCAGGTAGCTGGCCAGCGAGCTCCCCAGATTCAGTCATATCTAGAATACGACATGGTGGCCCGTGTGTGATGGCGAGGTCTACCTAATTCCCTATCACATAGTGATGGCGAACTTCAGGTCTGAACTGGAAGCCCGAATCACAACAGAGTGGGTGTATGTACGGGCTTGTGTAGACGGTCAAGAGAGCACCGTTCTGTAGGTTGAAGCGATGGGTTCCTTCGTCAAGGAACACAATGTCGTCTGGTGCCTCTGTATCAAAAAATCCCCAAAGTCGCCAAACTCTCTCTTGAGTAGATATGGATCTAGAGAGGGGCCTGATTTGGCAACCTTTTTCTTGGACCGGGATGTCCATCGTAAAGTCGTGGTTCCCGGCAATGACAAGCTTGAGGGGGGCGTTGATATTTTTCAACATTTTCAGTGCTGTCCGGAACCCGGCCATATTGGACTTCTCTGTAAGGTCGCCGCGGTGTATCACGACATCTACGGTATCTCGCAGAGGCATAGTCTCAGGCGTAAAGTCTTCGCCATGAGTGTCTGAAAGAATGAGGAATCTCGTCTTGATTTGATCTATGGCGAAGGTCAGAGTGAATTTGTGGTGCCAGAAAATGGATTCGAGAAAGATAGATAGGGGAGTGGAATGTGCCAGACACAAGAGCGATTTGAAGAGTTGAATGACTGAGAAGTCGTATCCAAGAACAATACCCACTTCCCAAGCAAGGTATTGGATAGAAGTAGAAGTGTTCAGTGATTGCAACCAGAGAGCTTTGCAGTTTGTGTGCGAGTCAGGATAAAACACTCCTAGGTGCAATGGGAAGGACTGGGTCCGTTGCCACCATTTACCTCTCAAGAAGATGATAAGGCTTCTGTTGTGACTATGGCTGGCCCATCCAAAAAAAAAAAAAAAAAAGGGCTTTTTTTTGCGTTGCAAACTGCAATCGAATTGGTTATTATGGAATGAGAAATCCAGGGTCAAAGCAGAACGGAGCTGGATCTCGAGGTTTCCACCGAGATAAGTGTGGCAGTGCTTTGGCAAAGTCTGGCAATTGGCAGGTGTCGTCGGCGGCGGTGGTGACGTTCGCGTGCCTCTTTTTCAGCGTCTTGAGCGTCCCTTGCAGGTCTGCGGCGCGCTAACCCTGTCCAGGGTCGTTTTGTGTGTGTTGTTGCTTGTTTACATGCACGCCCCATGCAGGCACGGGCACTGACCCGGGAAACCCCCTTGCTCCCCCAATTGAGTGGAGTTGCCTCGGGCAGACGAGACGCCCAACCATCCCTTCTGTACTCTAGGCTCGACCATCGCTTCCGCTGTGCCATGCACTCAGCGCGGCACCCCAACTGTGCCTCCACGCTAACCCCTATCTTGGGCGTTTTGCTACCTGAGATGGGACTCGAGACGGCAACGCAGTCAGACAGAGGAAACCTGAAGGAATTCTTTATCCCTTGCTGGCTGGCTGCTCTGCCGTCCCTGCTCTCAACACCACCGCCCATCGCCATCGAGCGCGTTCAAACGCCCACGAGGGGCCCTTGAGCCGATTTGCAAACTCAACGCACCTGCTCGGTTTGCCCTACGCCATTCACCGCCTCGCCTCGCCTCGCCCCATCACGCCCAGGTACCTAGCCAAGTTAACATCTGACTGTTGGGCCGCGATCGGTCTCGCCATGAGCTCGGCGGCCGCCCAGTTGTCACGACTTTGCCAATTGGCCACGGTATAATCGACGGAGCACCCACCCATCGAGCCACGACTTTTTTGAACACCATTTCGCGCCGTTTTTGGACTTGTCGAGAGCGAAACGTTTCGGCGGGCAATCAAATCCCCCCCCCCCCATGGCGATGGAACGACCCCTTCGGGGCTTGCCCGACAATCCAGCCCAAGCACGTCGTGCTCTTGCGGCCGCAGCTTTGGCGAACCCTCCTCCCCCCGTTCCAAGTCTCCGAGATATGCCCTCCAACACGGGCCTGTCGACATCGGCGCCCCTCTCTGCCGGCCAAGTAATTGCGCTGGCGAGGGACGCCATGAGGGCCGCCCACGACAACGAGGCAAAGGCAGCCGAGGCCAGCGGCGTGAGCAATAGCCTCAAGCCGGGTCTCACGATCGACTTGAGCAGGAAGAAGATCCAGAAGCTGCCCGACGAGATTGTGGATATAATAAAAGACGAATTAGAGCGGTATGCCGTCCCTAAACCCCCACACTCCCTGTTGTTGGGCTGGCTGTCTTACTGACAAGGCTTCCCCCTCAGACTTGCCTTGTCGCACAACTATCTGCAAACGTTTCCAGCCAGGTTTGCTGAGTGTACCTCGATTCGCTATCTCAATGTCAGACAGAACCGGATAGCGGAATTCCCCCTTGCCGTATGCCAATGTCCACCCAATTCCTCGAGAGTTCTATGCCAAGCGCTGACTGCGTTGTCTTTAGCTCTGCGATCTCAAGTCCCTCGAAATCTTGGACCTAGGGCGCAACCTACTCCGGGTCCTTCCACCAGAGATCGTTAAACTGTCGTCCCTGAAGGTGTTTTCAATACCTAAGAATCTGATCTCCGAGTTGCCCCTATGTCTCGCCGACATGCCGTCGCTGTCCGTCATCAAGCTGGATGGAAACCCTCTTGTGTTTCCGCCGCCCGAGATTTGGCAGGCGCAAGCTGCTAATATACAGAATGAGGGCGTGTCCAAGGAAAACGAGTTGACAGAGGTTACGATGACGGTACACATCAAAAAGTTCCTGAAGCAAAAGGCCCTCAGCCTAAACGGTCGCGTCGACACCGATTCTCCCAGCGATGAGGCCACCGAGGGCACCGAAACACCACGACCTACAATCAAGCGGGTCTTCAGCGGCCGCTTCCCCATTCGAGTCAACGGTAGTGATGTCCACGATCTTCGATCTCCTGCGCTTCCCCGGCCTCCCCCTATTCCGACCCGCTCTCATTACCGTGGCCTCTCGCAACAAAATACCGCACAGCGCAGACCAGGGGTGATGCCACTCACTATCGGCAACCCCAACGAACGTGTCCGAAGTAACTCTGAAACAACAATCCAGACTTCGAGTCGGGACCGAGCCGAGAGCCGATCCCGCCGTATGGGAATTGTGTCCAAAAAGCCCTCCGAACTGAGCACCTTGGACGAAACCGAGGCAAACAATCGCTTCAGCCACTACCGCGGCCTGAGCCACGGCTCGGCGATGCAGGGTAACGGAGCTGCTCATCTCCAGGTGAAAAGCCCGATTCCGGCGAGTCCAGCAGATCCATCTTTGCAGCGGCCTGTTTATGTCCGTCGACTCTCTATCCTCCCGGAGCGCCGGCGCGAGTCCCAGTTTATAGACCCGGTGTTAGAGGCTGCCAGGGGAATTCTTTACTCCATATTTCAGATCCATCCCATGATCCAGATGCTGATGTCCCTTGCCAATGACGGCATGGTGCGGCGCACGAATTTGGAAATCGTCTTCTACAACAGCATCTCGCATGTCGAGCAGCTGGAACTGGAAATCCAGAAACATGACTCTGCCGCCGAAAATGGCGCATCTGGGCCAAAAGAGAACGAAACCGTCCAGAGGGCCTGTATCACCCTGGTCAGCGCCTACACCCATGTGTGTTCCTCGTTAATGAGCAATGTCGACCTCTTCCTGGACAATGGCGACCCGCGATACATCCGAACACTGTTGACGCAGCTGTATAACAGTATCATGGAACTGCGTGTCACTTGTTCTCAAGTCCCCCCCGAAGGTACCCTACGTCGCCCCCCCCCATGGGCTGATCTGGGTGAAACTCTCCGGCCGCACTCGCGAGAAAAATCGGCAACCCCCACCGCCGATCGGGTTGGTGTGAATGGGAGACCTAGAAACGGTATACTAGTGTACAACCCGAGCAATCTACGCGTAGCAACAGATGTCCGCATACCCTATATTAACGGGACCGGTAGAACAGCGACCATCAGTGCCGCTACGCCTCGCTCCGGAGAGTCCTTTGTGTCGTCCAGCACATCTGGCGGCCGTGGGCTGTCATCCGATTTTACTGAGGAAGATCGGACCTTCGAGAAGTTGTTCCTCTCTCTTCAGAAGTCGGCGGATTTTGTCATGCGAATCCTACCTGCTTTCAATGCGCAGTTCAATCTCTCTATGCGGAACGCGATGGCTCAACACCCCTCTGAACATCACGTTGTGCAGTGTTGGGGGGCTCTGATTACAAAGTGTAACAACTCTATTCAGCAGACCGAGTTGTTGAAGGCAAAGCTCTCCTCTATCAAGCTCAAGGAGCCTGGTATCCGCACGCATGGACCTTTCTGGGCCCTCTGCAACAGCTTTATAGAGGCGTGGTACGTGTTGGTCAAAAGGATCATGCAATTGCAGAACGACATCCAGCTGCCGTTGGAAACCAAGACCAGGCTACGTCCTGTTCAGCAATGTATGAAAGAGACTTGCGGTCTGATGCAATCATCGCCGTGGTCCTACTTTGCTAGACAGGCCGGTTTGGATGGCACAATGATGAGCCCGTACAGCAACCAGTCCAGCACCCCGGTCCCGCTGCCCATGACACCCCAGAGCGCGGCTCTCGGTCCCGCTGTTCAAGCCACGGTACCATCTACTCCACAGAGCGCGTCATTTTCTGCCGCGTTCAGCGGCAATGTGTTTGAGAGGGCAGACCATCTCATCTCAATGGGTGGTCTCTCGATGAGTGGCCACTCGATGTCACGCTCCGGGACTATGAACTCGACATCGACGGCGAGCCTGAACTCGATCAGCAGCACGCTGTCTTCGCAGGACGGGGCTCTCACTCCATCTTCGGCTCTCAGCCCCGGTCCAGGCCCCTTTGGACCGCTACCCTTCCGGCTCAACTCTGGCGGCAAAGTCGGCTTCTAGGTGAGAGCCTTCTAGGCGAAGGTTTCACAAAGCATCATTCTACCCTCTGGCTAGGGTGCGCTTGGAACTTGGATGCCGTGCTCTCAACAAGGTTTGGGATCTTGATATATAGTAGTTGGTTAGACTCTTTTGGGGGGTTTATTTATTCAGAACAAACTCTTTCATGGCAGCGGCGTTTTGGAACAAGGATGAGGGCGGGGAATGATTGGTTTCTGCTGCGGCACGCATGAGCAAGGCATGGATCATGAACTGTAGAGGATATCCATAATGTGTGTATATAGGAATCTGGATTCATAAAGGCTGCCTCTATGTTGTGAAAGGGGAACGACGGTGTTGCATTGCACGGAGCTTGAGGCATGAGCGGTATCATTTGTTGGCAATGGTGCATTTGTACTAATAGTAGACCGAAGGGCGTAACTTTTAATTGAGAGCACACATTCTTTTGGACTAATTACTTTTTTGTCGACTTGTACGTGCGTTGTGGTTTGTTGACCGAATCCAGTATTTTTCCTCCGGCGACCCTACCTAGGTAGTTTTGACTCGGTTGATACGATTCAATCAGACCTGCTATACGACTACATACAGTAAGTGAAATTTATCATACTGGGTATATCACCCTTGACAAGGCAACATTTCCCCTTCTAGACTTGCAAATATAGGTAGTTTGGATGTATAACCGGACCTCTTTTCTACTCTACGTAAAGTGTGTGTCTCGCTGTCCTGATTTCCGTTTGTGGTTTGTTGGGACCAAACCCCGAGAAGATACCTTATTAGCCAGAATTATTCGTCGTTTTAAGATCAACTTCCTCTTCTGTCTACCTACCAAAGCGTAGCTCGCACCTATGATTTTCACATCAAACGTATGGACGAAGAGATGATGTCTTTTGCATCGCGACCTGTCACGCCGTCTCCCGAGATCCCTACTTCCAGGGCGGCAGGGCGCTTCGAGGAGACAGGCGACCCAGCCGAGTGGGCCGAGCTCTACCGACCTGACGGCCTTCATCCCATCCACTTCGGCGATACCCTCAAAGACGGCCGCTACAGCATTATTCGCAAGCTCGGCGATGGCTCATTCTCGTCAGTTTGGCTTGCTATAGATACGTAAGTAGTACCCCAATCGAATCGCCCCCCTATTGCCGGAATTTTTGGCTGAAGTGGTGGCTTGCGCAATGTTATTGACCGAAGCTGAAGGCAGAAGAACTCGGCATTTTGTCGCTATCAAAGTCATGATGTCCGAGTACTCTGGTACTGCAAGTGTGGCTTTGGAATTGGAAATTTCTTCAACTTTGCCCAAGGCCCAGGCCCAGGCCCAGGCCCAGGCCCAGGCGGTGGGAATGTCTGGTGGCTCCGATCATATTCTTCAGCTTTCTGATTTTTTCAAGGAGCAAGGCCCAAACGGCATGCACATGTGTCTTGTCTACCCCCCGATGGGAGGGACAATGGCGACAATGGTCGAGAAGCTTCCACAAAACGCCGAAGCTCGTAAAAAGAGAATCCCGCGAACCCGGCTTCGGTATCCCAAGTGGATGACCAAAGCGGATCCTCAAGCACACCTTACTGGGCCTAAACTTCCTTCACTGCCACGGGGTCACGCATGGCGATCTCCAACTTGGTAATCTCCTGTTCTCTACCCATGGTCTAGGTCTAAGTGCCGGAAAGGAAGCCGACCTCAGCCAAGATGCGGAAGCCATGATGACGAGGTGGCCCCTGGCGCGGTTGGACGGGAAGATGGACCTCGGGGCTCCTCGCTATCTTGTGCGTGGTCAGCAACTTTATGAGTTTGCTGAACTAGGAAAGGAGATGGAGATCAAATTCTTCGACTTTGGAGCAGGTGAGTGTTGTCGTCCAAACTTGCGCGCACGCAAAATGGCGAAAGCTTTATTACCCAAACTGTCTCGCCGTCCATAGTCTTCAAGGACAAGCCGCCTACCAAGATTGTAACACCAGTTACTCTTCGGGCACCCAAGACAATTCTTAAGCAGCCGCTAAATGAGAAGATTGATATCTGGAGCTTTGGGTGTCTCATCTACGAGCTTCTCACTAGAACACAACTCTTCGCAGTGTGCTTGATAAAGGACGATAAGGAAGAGGACACAGACGATGATCACTTACTGGAGATCCATGTCATTCTTAGTAAGCTTCCCGAAAACATCATAACGTTATGGCCAAGGGCACATAAATAGTTCGGAATAAATGGAGAACGCCTAAACCCTTGTGGTGCCAAGAAGCATAATGACGATATAGAGGACGAAGTCCCCGACGACCAAAACCAGGACATGAATTCTGACATGTTGAATGGAAGTCTGGACGGTGGTGATAACGAAGCTTCCGAAGAATTCGACGATATGGATAGAGATGATATGGATGATTACGAGATGGAGGAGGATGGAGAACTTTTCATCAATGACCCACTCAAAGTCCTCTTTGAGCGAAAGAAGCCTGACGACATCGAAGCAGAGGAAGCGGGTGTCATCACGGCATTAATTCGATGTATTTTGAAGTATGATGCATCAGAGCGGCCAAGTACAGAAGAGCTTCTGAGAGAGAAGTGGTTTGATAATGCATAAATAGCACAAGGCAATCACGATAGATTCAATTCTCCTACATCACCACGGGAGCTCCTGCCCCATGTTGCTCCCAACTCGACACTTGGAAATATTACATCTCCCATGGTGTCTTGTTTATTCTCCTTGTTCAAACGGGTGGTGGGCGATATATGCCCACGATTAAACATGAAAAAGATATTGCTCATGGTCTAATTAAACAGATAGAGAGATTCTGTACCCTGGAGAAGCCTCATGTGAGTAAAGTAGGTATTGAAATATAAGGTCATTAAAAATGAAGGAGCTCCAAGAGCCTTTCAACATTGACCCCTCACTCAAACGACTCGCCCCGCACCACCACCACCAGTTCCTCCCATCCTCAATACCACGCAGCAAAGCTGTCATCAACCCCAAAACCAAGTTGCTCCGTGGCATAATCTATCTCTGACCAAAGCCCTCCAAGCTCTTTTTGCATACCTACCTACACTAGGTGGCTAGGTCGCCAACTTGTCGCCACTCTCCCTTTTCTCTAAACACCCTCCCCTGATGAGTTAGGTGCGATTCTGACATCATTCCAAACGGTCTATTCACAATGTCCTCTTTTTCTTCTGCTCCAACAACAACTCTCAACCCACCGCAGCCATCCCCACCATCCGTCACCGCGAGCAGCACCTCCGCTTCCGTCTCATCTGTGACGACTGCCACAGCCACCGCCGGCAGCAGCAGCAGCAACAGCAGCGCCAGACCATTTCCAACTGCTCCGTCCTCCGTCTCCTCCGCCGCCGCCCAGCAACCCGCCGCCGCATTCCTCGCCCCAGGTGGCGGCGGTGGTCCCCACCATGCCACCACCACCACCACCATCCAAGGCGGTGCCGGCACCGTCTCCGCCCCGGCCTCGGGAATCATCATCAACCCAACCCTGCCGTCGCCATCTACGCAGCGGCAGATCGACGAGGCGCGCACCGCCGTGGTCGCGTCGCTAGGCAACATGCTCGACCGCGAGCTGGCGGGCCGCGGAGCGCTGCTGCACGCCAACAACGCGGCCCTCGAGCGGCAGGAGCGGGACGTGGGCAAAGCGCTGGACGGGCTCCGCAGGGAGAACGACAAGCTGGTGAAGATGGTGGGTGAGCAAACCAAGAAGGTTAAAGAGATTGGGAATGTGCAGAATTGGGCCGAGATGCTGGAGCGGGAGTTTTTGATTATCGAGGAGACGTTGAGGTTGGTGGATCGCGGGGATGACGACGACGGCGGCAACGATGGGGACAGTGGGAGTTGGAGTGGGAGTTGGAGTGGGAGTGGGAGCGGGAGTTGGTCAGGGAGTGAGATGGGAAATGGCGAGAATAGGGGAGATGATGATGAGGGTGGTGATGAAGGGGGGGGAAGAAGAAGGGACTATGACGGTGATGTCCTGATGGAGGACAGTAGCGGCCAACAAAATCAGGAACAGGTTGTTATTGATAAAGGTAAGGCTGTGGAGTTGGATGTGCCAGGAGTAGAGACCTCTGCTCCAACGGCATTGTCAAGTGACAATGACAATTTACTACCCCCAGAGTCGGTGCCGATCCCAGAGTCGCCGTTACTTATCGCCGCCATTGACGAACAGGAACCTTTTGCGAAACCCGCGGCGTTATGAAATGGTTAGGTTTGGATGTTTGGGCTGGGGTTGCACCTTCATGAAGTAATGATTTATACAAGATACGGATCGGAATGGGTGACTTAATTTCTTCACCGAGTATTTTTTAAACTTTTACCACAGTTTCTATACCAAAGAACCGAAGCCTCGGAAGTCTCTCTGGCGGGGCGCAATGCCTCTCTATATAAATATGATATACCAAGATGTTGTCAATATATCATATACCCGGTTGCCCTTAGGCAATTGCCACCCACATATTGGTCACATCAGATCAAGCCTGGCAACATGGTGTACCGCTTCTTCTTGTACCTGTCGCCAAACTCGTTGCGCAGGGCCTTCTCCTTGCCCTTGGACCAGTCGCGCATGTACATGATGCCAAAGGAGATGAAAACGACAACGGCCAAGCTGCGGCTGATCAAGATGACGCCGACCCAAGCCAGGACCTCGAACATGTAGTTGGGGCAAGTAACGAGGCTACTGCCAATGCAGTTCGGGATGCCCTTCTCAGTGCCGCCGGGCTTCCGCAGGCTCGCCAAATGTTGGTGCACGATCCAATTGCACGCCTCGCACACAGCGAAGATGGCAAGACCGACATAGTCAAGCGGCACGAGCTCATGACGGGCCGAGAGCGAGTTGGGGCGGTAGATGTCGAGGGCGCACAGGAGGCCAGACAGAGCCCAGTAGAAGACCGAGTTGCGGAAGATGTTGAAGGCGGGCATGGTGTTGGCCGAGAACTTGTGTACCAAAAGCGTCTCGTACTCGCGCTTGAGGAAGTGCAGCTGGAACAAGGCGAACAACAGCCATTGCACTTGCGTCAGGGGCGCGTCGGCGGCCCCCTTGGCGACGAAGGGCGAGTAGATATATTGGCGGAGGTACGGGATGACCGCGTGGAACAGGATGGGGCCGAAGTACTCGACAACGAAGACAGTGCGCCATGCCATCTGGGGGCCTATTTACGGGGAATGTCAGCAAAGTTGTGTCTCCTGGTCCATATACATGTTAGTGGGAGCAGGCGTGGATCTCGTACCAAGGTCCTTCACGACCAGCTCGCCGGCCGAGATGACACCAGCCTCGTCACGAACAAGGGCCATGCGGTTCTTCAGGATCTTCTTGGTCGTAGGATCGAACAGGCCGATGCGGTTGAAGTCACTAAAGCCCGATTGGCGTGCAACCTGGATCTTGGCATCTTCGACTGTGGCATCGCGGGGCAGCTCGACCGTGGCCGGGAGCTTCCTGATGGGCTTCTTAGGGGTTCGGCTCGAGAGTTTGAGCGAAATTTTGGACGCCATATTTGCTACAATTTGCGCCTGATCCGCCAGTTACGTTGATAGCAAGTCTGGGAGTGGTGTGCTCGGTGGTGTTGAGGGAGGGATACTTTTTGGTTGGGACGCCCAGCGGACGGCATGTCGAGCACCAAGACATGCTGAACTCCCTACCTGTAAATTTCTTTTTGCTAATAGGTCCCACTTGGGACCAGCGTGTACCTATGTACATACCTCGGGACCTGGCTGCTAGGTACAATACATGTATATGTTATAGACGTGGCGGTAGCCAAATGCCAGCCACAAAAAGGAGGCCTTGGATAAAAGTGTACAACTTGACTTGAACTTTTTGGTGAAATAACTCCGGCGCTCCTCTAAATGTTCAACACGTCGAGGTCGTAGAGTTGTTGGTTGAGTAGCGCAGCTCCGAGGGGCCTGTCGGGTAGGAAGCTCGAGGGATTGAGACGCCTTGCGGGTTGGAGCACGGGCCCATTTGGTTTCACCGCCCTCCAGATCCCGCATTCTGCCATTGATCCCACCTTCGTCCTCCAACTTTTTTTTTTACGATAACATCTATCAGTAACCCGAGCGACGAGCAACCTTACCTCGTGCGGTGCCGCCCAACTTTTAAAATTTTACACAGAACCTGTCTCTCGCAGCGCTTTCTGTTCGTCGCACCTCTAGGCGGATCCCGCCCGCTGAATATATAATCGCACTTGTTCCCCGCCATAACCCATTGTCGCATGCTACGGCCCAGCAGCGCCCGTCAAGATGGATGACCTCTTTGGCGTCTTCGAGGAGCAGCCGCGCGTTCCCAAGAAGCGCAAGGCTGCCCCCGATGTCGAAATGGTCGATGAAGGCGACATCGAACAAGTCGCCCCAAACGACGAAGAGATCCCTGACGCAGATGGCGACCAGGCGCCAAAGTTGCAAGGCGACAGCAAGCGGCGGAAAAAGGAGGGCGAGGCCGAGCCCGTCTTGACCGACTCGTTCCAGACGGCCGAGTCAAGAGAGGTCACGGCAGCCCAGGGCTTTGCGCCATCCAACGAGGCCGAGTCCCTGGTACTGTCGCATAACATCCAGCATCAGGTCGCACTCCCCCCCGATCTAGACTACGAATACATTCCTCTGTCCGAACACAAGGCACCCGCTGAGCCTGCACGGATATATCCATTCAAGCTCGATCCTTTCCAGAGTCTCTCGGTTGCCTCGATTGAGCGCGACGAGAGTATTCTCGTTTCCGCCCATACCAGTGCTGGGAAAACCGTCGTTGCTGAGTACGCCATTGCCCAATGCCTCAAGCGAAACCAGAGAGTCATTTATACAAGTCCTATTAAGGCGCTCAGCAACCAGAAATACCGGGACTTCCAGGCCGAATTTGGCGATGTTGGTTTGATGACTGGCGATGTCACCATCAACCCGACTGCAAGCTGCCTCGTCATGACAACCGAAATTCTGCGTTCCATGTTGTACCGCGGCTCTGAGATAATGCGCGAAGTTGCCTGGGTTGTCTTTGACGAAATTCATTACATGAGAGACAAGATCCGAGGCGTTGTCTGGGAGGAAACTATCATCTTGCTCCCGGATAAGGTGCGGTATGTTTTTCTCTCCGCCACCATCCCCAACGCCTTTCAGTTCGCCGAGTGGATCGCCAAGATCCATCGCCAGGCTTGCCACGTCGTCTACACCGACTTCCGGCCGACCCCGTTGCAGAATTACTTTTTCCCCGCCGGCGGCAAGGGCATCTTCTTGATTGTTGACGAGAGGGGCAACTTCAAGGAGAACAACTTCAATACGGCAATGGCCCTCATCGAGGATTCCAAGGGAGCCGACCCTGCCGACTGGAGCGCGAAACGCAAGGGCAAGGGGAAAGACAAAAAGACCAACAAGGGAGGCCAGGCCCCGAACGAGGGTGCCGACATCTCCAAGATCATCCGTATGATCATCAAGAAGAATTTCCAGCCCGTCATTGTGTTTAACTTTAGCAAGAGGGACTGTGAGCAGATGGCGTTGGCAACGTCATGCATGAAATTCAATGCTCCGGATGAAGAGAACATGGTTGACAATGTGTTTGAGAACGCGTTGACTCAATTGTCCGATGACGATAGGAGTCTTCCTCAAATCACCCACATTCTCCCCTTGTTGCGCAAGGGCATCGGTGTCCATCACTCTGGGCTCTTGCCCATCCTGAAGGAGACGATCGAGATTCTCTTCCAAGAGGGCTTGATCAAGGTTCTTTTCGCGACCGAGACCTTCTCTATCGGACTGAACATGCCCGCAAGAACCGTCGTTTTCACTCAGGTTACAAAATGGGACGGCGTTCAACGGCGACCGCTTACCTCGTCCGAGTACATTCAGATGGCCGGCAGAGCCGGTCGTCGTGGTCTCGATGACCGAGGTATTGTCATCATGATGGTTGATGACAAGCTCGAGCCGGAGACTGCCAGGGCCATTGTTGTTGGTCACCAGGACCGTTTGAACTCGGCCTTCCACCTAGGGTACAACATGGTTCTAAACCTGTTGCGTATTGAGGCTATCTCGCCCGAGTTCATGTTGGAGAGATGTTTCTTCCAATTCCAAAACGCCGCTAGTGTTCCGCAACTGGAGAAGGAGCTCATGGCCCTGCAGCAAGAACGGGATAACATGATCATCCCCGATGAGAGCACCGTCAAGGACTATTACGCTATTCGCCAACAACTCGAAGGCTACAACAAAGACTTCCTGGCCGTTATTCAACACCCCAACTACTGCCTCGAGTTTCTCCAGCCCGGCCGGCTCGTTAACATTGAGAGCCCAAGCGGAACAGAGTATGGCTGGGGTGTCGTGATGAACTTCGTCCCGCGGCAACCACCAAAGGCAGGAGAGCCGTCTTACTCGCCGCAAGAGTCGTACTTCATTGACGTGTTGCTCAAGATTTCGGCGGACAGCAAGGACTTTAGTGCTGACTACAAGGTTGATGATGCAATGCCTGAAGGTGTTCTGCCGCAGAAGGAAGGGGAAGCCAACAGGTGGCAAGTTGTTCCTTGTCTTTTGACCTGCGTGAAGGCTCTCAGCCAAATTCGGGTCTTCCTCCCTGATAAAGCCGAGACTAGGCAGCAGCTGGAAGGTGTAGGGAAGTCTGTAAACGAGGTCAGCAAGCGCTTCCCTGACGGAGTACCCATTCTCGATCCCTTGGAAAATATGGGCATCACCGACGACTCGTTCAAGAGGCTCCTGCGTAAGATCGAGGTTCTCGAGTCGCGGCTTGTTGCCAACCCACTTCATAATTCGCCCCTACTCCCCGATCTGTGGCAGCAATACAACACCAAGGTGTCTCTTAGTGATAAGATCAAGGGGAAGAAGAAAGCCATCGCAAAGGCTCACAGCATCGCCCAGCTCGATGAGCTCAAGTCGAGAAAGCGTGTGTTACGGAGACTGGGCTTCATCAACGAGGCTGAGGTTGTGCAGATGAAGGCCCGTGTGGCCTGCGAGATCTCGTCGACCGAGGGCCACGAGCTTCTACTGGCTGAACTCTTGTTCAACCGCTTCTTCAACGAGCTCAGTCCCGACGTGTGCGCCGCCATCCTCAGCTGCTTCATCTTCGATGAGAAAGTGGAGACGGCCGCTCTCAAGGAGGACTTGGCCAAGCCGTTCCGGGAGATTCAGGCTCAGGCCCGTATCATTGCCAAGGTCAGCGCCGAGAGCAAGCTCGACGTGAATGAGGAAGAATACGTCCAGAGTCTCAAGTGGCAGCTCATGGATACTGTGATGGCGTGGGCAAATGGCAAGCCCTTCTCCGAGATTTGGTAAGTTCTTTCCTGCATGACTAGATATAATATAGAAACAAGAGCTAATACTTTTGCAGCAAAATGACCAATGCCTACGAAGGGTCTCTAATCCGCCTATTTCGTCGTCTTGAGGAGCTTCTCCGACAGATGGCTGAAGCGGCCAAGGTGATGGGCAGCGAGGAACTGAAGGACAAGTTTGAGCTCAGTCTTTCCAAGATTAGACGTGACATCGTCTCGTTCAACAGTCTTTATCTGTAATTGTTGATGCCAGCCATAAGGCAAGTTGCTCTACAGGGGAGATGAGGACTGGACAGACTGGTGAGTACCTGGTAGTTAATAAAACCTGGGATTGCAACGGCGTGGATTCGTTTTATTTCTCGCTTAAAGGGGCGTTTGGGCCGGTGGGGGAAAATATCAAGGATGTGCTATCACGGGATGCAAGCGCGCATCTCCGTGTCTGTTCGTTATCTAGTGGTAGATATGTTGCTCTTGTACCCGTGTGCCATTGGTAGATGAGATACCTATATTCTACGTTGCGCAAATTACCTTGCAGGCCAGCCTCCTCGATGAGAATACCTAGTTCAGTGTCAGATAGTTTTCGCTTCGAGGATCGGCGTTACTTTATTGGCGATGGCACCCACCCACCCTCCCCTTAATCATGGTCCTCGACAGCTTGGAACTCGCAGCCAATACCAATAACCATCATCTCCCTCCCAACTTCCAGACTGGAAATAAAAAAACACCATTCCCCCTCTCTCCTCTCTCCTCGAATTCGATAAAACGGAACATGATTTGATTACGGTGGTGGTGGTATCGTAATATCAAACTACCTACGCCAAATAATCCTAATTAAAACATCCATATATATATACCCTAATAAATATTACATCATACATATACACGTTATATACATCCCTCTAATCGGGAAGACTCTCCTCTCATGTCACGTTTCTAGGTATGTCTTAATTAATTTATGCCTGTGTTTTTTTTCCTTCTTTTTTTCCCCTTCATAAATCTCCCGACAGCGCTCTTATCACGCCCACCGACACGCTCAGGAGGACCCCCAGGTACACAAACACGGTCCACCTCTTTGACCAGATCCCGTCTTCCCGCAGCAACCACCCCATGGCGCCCAGCGGGAACACGAACCCGATGAACATGCCCTTTGTCAGCCCGTCTGCGAAATTGTCGTCCCCCGCTAGCTCACCACCACCACCACCACCCATTTCGTCGATCCCAGAGGTATTGTTATTGGTGTTGCCACCACCACCACTAGATGGGTTTTGCGGGTTGGAGGAGGAAGGGTTGTTGTCGATCCATGCCTCTTCGAACCGGAGGAGCGTGTCCGGGGAGGGCATCGTGTCGGGCGTGTGGCGCTGCGCCTGGATGGCTCGGAACTGGAGCCGCAGAGAGTTGACTTCGGCCGGGGTGAAGCCTGCCGAGAGGAGGCGGTCGAAGCCGCGCGGCGTGTTGCTGTTGCGGTTTTGTGAGGAGGCGGATGCGGACCGCCGGAGGAGACCTCCGCCTCCGCTTCCTCCTGTGTAAGTGTCGAGGTGTGTGCTCCCCACGCCTTTAAAGTCGAAGCCACTACTGGATGCGGACCGGGCCGGAGGTAAAGAGGGGGGTGGGGGAGGGGCTGCTGCTGCGATGGCTTCAGCGGCGAGGTCGGACGCGGGAAGCTCGTCGCCGATGCTGCAGCTCACGTATACGCGCAGCTGCTGTGCCGCGGCGGGACCGCGGCCTTCAACCCCTTTGCCCTTTTTGTCGATGCCCCAGCCTCCTCCTCCTCCTACTCCTCCTCCTCCTCCTCCTGGTGCCGATGAGAGAGACGACACGAGCGGAGGTGGTGGTGGGGCTTTGAGAACGGAGCTCAAGACGGCGCCGTCGGGTAGGATCTTTCCCGCGTGGATAAAGCGCAGCCGGCCGCGTGCCGCAGCTGCTGCGGGAGAGGGTGGCTTGGGTCTCTCATTTTGTAAAAGGGGAGTGTCTGCTGTTGTAGCGTCTGATGCTGCGTTGTCGAGGGTCTTCTCGGTTTCGGCGTCTGCGGCGAGGCGACCGCGGATCAGGTGTTTTAGCGCAACAACGGTCGTCTGCTGCGGGTTGAGAATATCGAGGTGCAGGTCGGGCAGGGCGGCGTTGAAGCGCACGGTTATGTGGAGTGGTAAAGGGCTCGGGGTAAATATTACAGGCGGCGTGTACAGCAGCGACGAGGACGGAGTTCGGCGCGGTGGCGCATGGGCGGCGGTCGTGGTGGTGTTGGTGGGGGAGGATGAGCCGCCTGTCGAGATGGGATGTGGCACGAGGTAGCGGCTAGATTTGGTCGGCGAAGAAGACGATGAGGATGAGGAGCTACCGCCATTGCTGCCGTTGCCGTTGCTCATGGTGGCGGTGCGCAACTATGAGGGTTGTCGTTGTCGGTAGATAAAGGGTCGCCGATGAGGCTCGGGCTCGGTGGTTAACTTCCAGTAACCAGACGTCAAGGTCCATCCATCGATGGATTCCAGCCAAGATCGCCTCTTTGGCTTGGAGCTTCTCCAATTTTCCCCGCATTACGGCGACTAAATCACTTGTATGCATGCATACATCGGGGCTGTATTATGCAGAGTATTTACTTAGGCGAACGACCACCCCGAAGACGACCACTTTTATGGTAACTTGTAAAATTGTTGCCTACCTATCTTAGATACTAAGATAGATGGAGTAGTTCATTTCTCTGAGCACTGAACCCACCGAACCTGACAATCCAAGGGTCTCTCGACAACATCTTATCCCCAGTCAGATCGGATCCCCGGTACGTACTCCTTATAATACACACCCCATTCCTTCCTTACCCGTAGGTAGGTGAGCCCCCCAACAGTGATTGATGATCCTCCTATTATCTCATCAACATGGAAGATAGGTATATACCTCTGATCCACCACAGAGGCAGTCCAACCGTTTATCTATTGACGAGATGGCTTCTCCCTCTTGGCCCCGCCATGCAAAGCAGTCAGGCAAGGCAGGGATGGTGAATACTATACACACCCACCGAACTCAAGGGATCATCATATCTGACTTGTTTCCACAACTCTGACATCCAATTTCTGGCACTCAAACATCACCCAACTCCTACATTTCTCATCAACCCCCTCTGTCATCCACACTCCCAAAATATCTTGACCACCTCCTATGTATGTTTACAGATGCTTGGTGAATCCGCCGCCGGTACCATGTTCAGCTCGTCCGGCAGTAGTGACACCGGGAAATCCGCACAGCGCGTCGGCCAGTACGAGGCTCGCGTCCTTGGCTTTGCCCTTGACTTTGACGAGGCGGGAGAGACTGTGTGCTGTTGTGTGTTTCGGTTTGTTCTCGTGCTTGCGCAGCTTGCCGACGACATAGTTGACGATTCCGCGCCACGCCTCTTGGACATTGTCCCCCGTCTTGGCGGAGCACTCGCCGAATCCATGCGCGCTGGCCAAGCTGGCTACTTTCCGACCCTGGAGTGTGGAGGAAAATGGGAGTCTTAGTTTTATGTTTGTGTCTGGGATGGTGGTAATAGACAAGAAGAGAAAAACATGCCTCTGCGTGGCTAGCAGGCTCCTTGTTTGGCAGGAAGCTGAGCCCCAGCGTTGGAAAGTCGGACCGCAGGTCTTTCTTGAGCCCGAGAACGAAGAGCGAGCCATCGATGAGCGAGTTGTCGAGTTTGGGTTTCCACTGTAGCAAAAAAAAAAAAAAAAAAAAAAAAAAGGGTTAAGTCCTTTTTTCGTCTCCCTCTTGAAGAACGGCCTTGATTTTTTTTTGTACTCACTACTCCCATGATTGCGCCGAGGTTTGCCTCGTCTTCAATGCTGTAACAGATCACCGCGGCATGAAAGAAGTTGTCCATGAGCTGTGAGTTGGCGCGATCGGTGGCTAGGCTGCCAGGGAAGTCCCATAGCTCCACGATCACGAGGTTGCCTTCGTCGTCGATCACCGTGAAGGTGCGGTAGTCGGTTGACATCGACTTGGCGGTCTATAGGCTCTATGGTAAGTTTTGGTTTTCTTTTTTTGCCATGAGATTTAAAATGCGCTTACATTGGTGAACTCGCCCAAGGCTAAACGGCTAGGTTGTGTGAATTTGTGTTAGTAACTCAACTTCTTTTGACGTGGTATGGAGGATAATTGGCGGGAGGCACCACTCACTTTGCCAAGGCTGTCTTTCCCGAGTTATTGTCTCCAAGTAAGCAAATCTTGATGTTCCTCTTTTGAACGGCATCTTGCAAAGCTGTGCATCCGCCACGAACGAGACTCAGGCGACTAAAAATGTTCCGAGGGGGAGGTGTCGAAGAATCAGCAGGATTAGCAGCGGCACTGTCAGGACGCTTCGAGCCCAAGCTGGTGCTGTGTCGGCTCACTCGGGACCATGTTTGGCGGATCGAGTCGATCTTGCTGCGCTTCGAAGGCGGCTGATCAAATGGCTTGTCCTTTTCGTCGAGTTAAAAGGTCAGTTTGTTTCCTTGGATGAGAGTAATGTACGCGGCATGTACATACCGATTGACGCTTCAAACCCGATCGTGCTGCTTCGGGCTCCACAGTTTCCTCCTTGATGCAGTCCATGGCTTTCGGAGTATAAAGAACACCCTTCCTACTGTATGTGGCTGAAAGAGGGCTCTGAGTTTGAGCAGCAAACTGTGTAGATTCATTATCTTCAGCCGGGGACAAGTTCAGATGCTCAAGAAAGTGCCGCATGACAGGCGACAACTCGTCTGGCTTTTCTTCTTCCTTTGGGGTCATAGGAGGCGATTCTAGGCCCGCCAGCCAGTTTGCCATTCGGGCCGACGTATGGTATTCGACTTTGCCATAGTTGTTAACAAACGCCTGCCCGTAGAGCAAATGGGGAGCTGGAGTCTGGGGTGGGCTTGTATTCGGGGTTGACTCGGGGGTAGGAAGCTGTTTGCCATTGGCAATGACGGCGGTTTTCCGGTGCCTATATTTTCGAGGGTCTTGTGTAGTTTCGTGGAAGTCTTTAAATTGAGGAGTGATGGGTATAACGTTGTCGAAGGTGAAGTTGTTAGATCCAGAGTCAAGGCGCGGTGAACCAGCGACTTGAGCTCCCAGAGCGAAGGTGGCACGAGGCAACCGAGATCCGTTCTTCCGTCGGGCGCTGCCAGGAATTGGGCGACCACCCGCAATATGGAGTGGTATTTGAGGTGTACTCGGCATTGTGTCGCGGCGATGAGACTTTCAGCGAGTGGTGTTCATGATACGAGCAGTAAAACAGCGATGAGAAGAGGAGGGGATGATTTGAAGAAGCGAGATATGGCTGTGGCAGAAGAATAAAAAAGCGCCAAGGGAGGAGGAAGAAAAGAAGGACAAATCAGTGCGCTGCGGGGGGCCAGGCTGCGGTGTGTCTTTGAAGAAGGTTGAGGGTTGTAATGGCAGGAAGGGAGCGAGCGGCGGGGGTGGTTAAAGAATTTTGGGTCCAGTGGAGGTCCAGAACCCTTCTGATGTACGCTGTGGTGAATTTTGCGGGTAGTGAGAATGCTTAGGAAGTAGCGCGTATAGATGAGGCCAGATGCGGTCTGTTGTTGTTGTTGTTTTGTCGCCGCGTAGTTGAGGTCGTGTTGAGCGTGCCCAATGTGAGAATCTTCTGAAGGGCTAGTGATACTTTGTTAGTCTATAAACTAGAGTATTCAGTCTGATGGTATCAAATACGGTGAATATTTATATCTATCTCGAGTTAAGCCTCAGAATAGGGTGCTCGTTTTGAGGAGGCGGCAGTTGTTGCAGTGTAGTCATGTGTGAACGAACACTCTCATCCAAGGAGGAAAGCGAAACATATCTCTCTACATATACTATCAACTAGTACTCAGAGCTTTCAAGTCACTTCAGTGAAGTCAATGCGTGCCCACTAGGTTGGACTTTCCTAGCTTTAGAGCAGTGCGCCTCCAAGGGCCAAGATATTTGCTACCGCGGGGAGATGGGCACGGAGGTCAAACAAGCCAGTCTTGGCCCATCCCCTATTTGTCGATCCTTTCTCGATACCGGCTGTGGGGGGTATGGAAGCGGCCGTTAATATAGAACTATTCTCAGTTTCGTCTTATTTGTAGTGTGCCCCCTTTTTCTTGTTGGTAGTGTGGAGGTTTCCACAGTAACTAACGGAATATCCCGCCAACACCTTAGTTTAACACGGAAAAGCTTCCCAAATAAAGGACAGAAGTACCAATATTGACATAGTACAATATGGGAAATAAATAAAACGTCCAACCTCAGGTTTCTAGAGTAGTTTGTTCGTGGCCAGTCAGTAAAGGGGTAACTTGACGTTTAGATATTTGACAATCGGGGTTTTGGTTCTTGTTAAGCCGACACATCCCAAGCGTGCGCTGTGGGTCGGTTGTCGTCGCATCCAAGGTCCCATAATATGCCTGTCCCGTTAAGCACCCTACGCACTAGCGCAACCCTGCCCCTGCCCTGTAGTGACTACCAGGCGACCCCGGATTGCGCCATCTTGCGGAATGACACACCGAACAAGACGGCGGATTTGAAGCCGATTACGGACGATACTGAGCCCTTCTCGCCCGGCCGGCCCGCCTTAACCCGTTGTAAATTTTGACGAGCAATGAGACGGGGGCGGTGATTGGCCTATATCCACCAAAATCTCTTATGAACTCATCATCAGCACTTGTTGCGCCTCTTCTCCGGCGACAACTCCAAAACCAAATCACCGCATCCCTTCCAAAACGCTTCCTGCATTCCACGGTGCCCACCATGAGCGCGAAGCTGAAGCCTGCGGCCCGCGTGTCCAACCGGCGGCAGGATGTCTGGTCCATCATCAACGAGGCTGCTGCCGCCTCGCCCAACCAGCCCATTGTCAACATGGGCCAGGGCTTCTTCGGCTACAACCCCCCCGAGTTTATCCTCAACGCTGCCAAGGGCGCCCTGGACCGCGTCGAGTGCAACCAGTACTCTCCCACCAAGGGCCGCCCACGCTTGAAGAAAGCCATCTCTGAAGCCTACGCTCTCCACTGGGGGAGGAAGCTGGACCCCGAGACCGAGATCACCATCACCACGGGTGCCAATGAGGGTCCGCCCCTGCCCTTTCTTTTTGCTCTCCAAGACCATTCCATCTGGCTAATACTGGCACAGGCATGCTCAGTGCCTTCATGGCCTTTATTGAGCCTGGCGACGAAGTCATCATTTTTGAGCCCTTCTTTGACCAGTCAGAGCAGCCAGACCCTCAGCATCTGGTTCGTTGCTAACCCCCCTTACCAGGTACATCAGCAACATTGAGATGCCCGGGGGAAAGATTGTCTATGTGCCCATGCACCCGCCCAAGGAAGGCGGCTTCAAAACTTTATCAGCCGCGGCATGGACCATTGACTTTGACGAGCTCGAACGGGCCATCTCCCCGCGTACCAAGATGCTGGTCCTCAATACTCCTCGTATGAATCCACTAGTTACCCCTGAGCTGATGGTTGGTGGTCTAACCAAAGAACGCACTCACAGACAACCCCGTCGGCAAGGTTTACTCCAAAGAGGAGCTGGTCAAGATTGCCGACCTGTGCCTGAAGCACCAGATCATCATCCTCTCAGACGAGGTGTATGATCGTTTATTCTACGTTCCCTTCACGCGCATCGCCACTCTGTCGCCCGAGGTCGAGAAAATAACCCTGACCGTTGGATCTGCCGGCAAGAACTTTTACGCCACGGGCTGGCGAGTGGGCGAGTGCACTCTTGTGGTCGCTAACAACTGTACTTTGGTGCTAACAAAAAGACAGGCTGGCTGATGGGCCCTCCCGACCTGATCCAATACGTTGCCGCTGCCCACACACGCATCTGCTATTCCTCCGTCTCTCCTTTGCAAGAAGCCTGCGCGATCGGTACTTTTCCCCGTCCCTACCTTCCAGTCCTATCATGTCACTAGCCAGGCACTAACCCCCCCTCCCTCCCCCCCCCCCCCCCCAATCCAGGCTTCGAACAAGCCGAGGCCGAGGGTTTCTGGGACGCATGCATTGCAGACATGCGCAACAAGATGGCCCTCTTTAACGAGATCTGGGACGAGCTGGGGCTGGCCTACTCGGAGCCCGAGGGCGGGTACTTTGTGATGGCCAACTTTAGCAAAGTGGAACTCCCCGCAGACTACCCGTTCCCAGCCCACGTGGCCGAGCGGCCGCGCGACTTCAAGCTGGCCTGGTTCCTGATCCAAGAGATGGGCGTGGCGGCGATCCCGCCATCTGAGTTTTATACCGATGCCAATGCCCATATCGTGGAGGACTATCTGCGGTTCGCCGTGTGCAAGCCGGATGAGGTGCTGGAGGATGCCAAGGAGCGACTGCGGGGGTTGAAGAAGTATATCAAGAAGGACTAAGGAGGAGTAGACTGGGGGTGTAGAGAGATAATTAGTCGATGGATGCAATGAATGCATTAGAACTCCTTTTTTTTTATTTTAAAAAAACCCCCTTTTTTTGTACACTCTTATCATGGATATGATATCCTGGGGAAAAAAAAAGGGGGGGGGGTATGAAATGTTGCCAGTGAGTTGTAGATTTGAAACATTTCGCCAGTCCCGTAATGGCGGTGTGGGAATAATGGCCCTTTGAGGGGCATGGAGCATTGAGAAGGTGAAAGAAGTAGTCATCACGTGACCATGGGGACCACACGTGACCACAGGGACCCACATGGATCGGCCACATCAAAAGGCTTCCTGTCAACCTAGTTAGGATCCTTCTTCTTCCCTTAACAAGATAGATCAATGCAACCACCACACAACCCACCGGCTACCACTACGTGGCTAACCAAACCACCTATCGCGATAGTTGTTGACTAACGTGATTGACCCTGTCAATCCAACAGGTGGGTGGCGGAGCTACAAATTGAGAGAGTTTGGAGGGAATGATCATGAACTTGATACGATGAATATATAATTAAGTACACATTTAAGCTTGGTATATAACTACGATGGATATAATTATGATGGGTATACCGCAAAATGAAAAGAAAACTGCGATAAGTGTGAACGGAGAGAAGAGTATGGCAGATAAAAGTGAAAATAAGCTTTGTGATGAAAAAGTTAGCAAACAAGAATAGGCGTGCGCTAAGAGGCCACGAAGACTATGACGCCCGACAACCTAGGCAGAAGGGCGATAACTTATTCAAACTGGAATCACGTTTCCATCCCTTGTTGTATTATTGCTTGTGGCGCACGCACATTTAGATGTCGCGAATACACAAAGTGGGTGGTTATGGATATATGTGTGTGAATACGGAAATGAGACGCCCAAAAAAATTATGAACAGACAGATCCATCCATCCAACTTGAAACATATCCCCAAGAAGAATACAGATAAGACCCGTTGACAAGCTCATAAACTTGGAAAAAGGAGACTTATGTTCACTTCTTCGCAAAATGCAAACACTGCGTATACGCATACGACAGCAGCCCCTGTTTGCCCATCTCACCACCAAAGCCAGAGTCCTTCATACCCGAGAAGAAAGCCCCAAAGTTGGGGCGCTCACTCTGGTTGATCCAGACTCCGCCGGCCTCGAGACGGCGGGCAATGCGCTCGGCCTGGACCAGGTCGGTCGAGTAGATGGAGGCGCCGAGGCCAGCGTTGGCGAGGTTCGACCGCTTGATGACATCTTCTTCGTCCGACCAGGAGAGGACAGGTAGGATGGGGCCTAGTTCCAAAAAAACCCGGGGTTAATAAAATTTTGTATTTGTTGGTATTTTGGGAGGGGGGATTCCCCATTTGGTAAAAATGGTGTGAAAAGGGGGGGGGGGGGGGGAATAAGTACCAAACTGCTCCTCCTTCACCAGGACGGAGTCCTCAGGCGGCTTGGACACAATTGTCGGGGCGAGCCAGAACCCCTTGGAGGCAGCAGCCTTCTGGCCTCCGCCGGTAACAATATTGTACCCATTCGCCTTGCAATCCTCAATAATATCCTTCACCACGTCATACTGCATTTTATTGGACACGGGCCCGAACACACTTGGGGCCTTATGGTCCTCCTGTATAGCATAGTTGCGCTCAACTTCCTGCACGAGACGGGCAAGGAAGTCGTCGTAGATGCTTTCGTGGACGTAAATACGCTTGCTGGCGACGCAAACCTGACCGGCGTTGAAGAAACCACCGCCTGCTACGCTCGGTACAGTCTTGTCGAGATCAGCGTCGGCACAGACAATGCAGGCGTCATTGCCGGCGAGCTCCAACGTCACCTTCTTGAGCGTCTTGGCGCAACTCGCCATAACGCGCTTCCCCGTTGCAATGGTGCCCGTAAAGCTAATCTTGGCGATACCTGGATGGAGCGTCATCAAGGCGCCGAGGTCGGCACCGCCGTTGAGGACTTGGAAGACGCCGGGTGGGAGGATGCCTCGGCTCAGCTCGACCCACTTCATGACAGCATACGGAGTAAAGGGTGACGGCTTGACGATTACGCAGTTTCCTGTTATAAGCGATGATACAACTTTAATGTTGCTGAGGATCAGGGGGAAGTTCCAGGGGCAGATGGCGGCGACAACGCCGAGTGGAAGATGCGTCGCCACAACCCTTGTGTTCTCGTCCTCATACTGGACCTCATCTTCTAAGGCAGTCTTGGCTGAACTTGGGTTAGATGTTGTCCCTGCCAGCGTTGAGGATTGCTTTCTTGAGTGAGAACTAACAGTAGTAGAGACACTGGGCAACGGAGGCATTCACATCAATGGACGCCAAGATTTGCTACACGAAAAGGGGCGAGTGAGTCTGCAGTTTCTACGAGGGCCGTTCGACGAGTGAATAAGCGTACCGACTTGCCAGTCTCTCTTGCGAGAATCTCGGCGAGCTCCCCGGCGTGCTCCTCCAGCACCTCGGCCAGCTTCACAAGAAGGGCCTGCCGCTCGGGAACTGTGGTGCGGGACCAGGTGGTGAAGGCGTCTTGGGCAGCAGTGACGGCATCTTGGAAGTCGTCAGTCGTGGCAATGGGGCAGGGCCACAATGCCTCCTCGGTCCGGGGGTCTGTCACAGCGTGAGTCTTCTCGCTGCCCCGCAACTCATCGTTGATGATGTTGAAGAACTGAGGCTGCATCTTTGGAAAGGCTCCAAGGTATCTAGCAGAGAGCGAAACTTGTACACAACGCTTGGTGGGAAGAAATACGTGCTACGTAATTCCTAGAGTGTAAGAAAGAGAAAGAGAGAATTAACGAGATGGACAAAGGACAGGTAAGGGCTTATTTGGTGTCGAACAAATAAGCAACGGCATCAGAGCAACTTTGCCTGATTCCTTCTGGGACGTTGACAGTTGGGCCCGGTGGTTTTATTTGATGGCCGGGAGTATGGAGGTTGGGGCTGCAGCAGAAAATACCCGGAGACGTTTTTCCAACTCGGGCCCGGCAGAAGTTGACAAGTAGCACCATGTCCCAACTGCACGGTTTTTTTGTGTTGTCCACCTGTGATGTGGAGAAGGAGGGGTTCAGGGCAGGGAACGGCAGATCTGCTTGCCGCCGCGCTTGGCTGAATCAGGGCATCGACCAAGTGCTCAAGGGAGGTGAGGTATGTACCGGGTATTCGAGGAGCCATGCGGTTGGTACCTTGTAAATGACTAGACAGGAGTACTTAGCTTGCCTAGCATGCCTAGTTGCCTAGGTAGTAGAGGAGTAGTCTGGGCCATGATTGCCGGCCAATAGCAACTAGGTACATATACCTGGCCAATTGATTAATGGATATGATGGTGATGGCCTGGCGATGTGAGGTGCTCGAAAATGAAGCATTTGCTGACCGAAAGCTGGGTCGACGTTCTCTCGACGCCAAGAGCTCACTGTTCTTTTGTCAATATGGAGTCAGAATGAGAGAAGACAGATCACGAGGGAGGACCAGGTGGGCTGGCTGCTTCAGGAAGCATGCCTGTTCCTTGTTTGGAGAATGGGATGAGAAAAAGACTCGACTGTGAAGCCAAGGGATTGGCTTCGGTCTATTAAAATAATTTAATTTTGCATTCTTTGGGTGAAATGATGAAAGTTGAAGAAGGAACGAGGCGGTTCCCATTTTGTTCCAGGTTGGGTGTGAAGATGGAACATGTCAGAGAAACGGACCAATCCAAACGTATCATTTGGTGCTAAGAGTCAGGGTTAGGGTCAAACGGCGCGACGGCTGGAGACGGCAAGTGGCGCCTGGTGCTGCGGAGCTGGCCGATGTTTAGGTCAGGGTGTTCGCGGGGTTCAGCGAGCCTTCATCTTTCAACCCCACACCAGCGATAAGGTCAGTCGTCCCTGTCCACCGTCTCTTGGGCAAGTCTGATTTGCCCAACGAACAACAGGGCTTGCAGGTCCTGGACACTAACGGTCGCGGGAATTTCCAACGACCATCTACGCTGCAACGGGAAAGTGGTGTTGCTGTAGGTAAGGGGGGGGGGGGGGGACTGGCAATCGGGTACCGGCGAAACGTCACAAACTAAAGCGTCCAGGGAAGGGCACATACCAGGCAAGCAGATACCTACCAAGCCCAGGGACTTTGTGTGTTTTAATTGCCACCAAACACGTTGAATGTACAAGTGCCCCTTACCTATCAACTCGCGAGACCGATAACAACCACAACCGCACTTCGTCCCCGCCGCCGTATATGTCTATCCTGCCCTTGCCCTGACCAACCGATTCTGGATTTTATTTCCGTTTTGCTTTCTTCTCCTCTGCCCCTCTCCTCCTCTACCTCACCTTCACCCTCTCTCACTCTGTCTTGCCTCTCGGGTTCTGCTCGAAGACAATAGACAAGTCAACGTTGCCTCGCATTCCTTCGTATCGGTTGGTCCATCCATCTACACGGAGCGAAGTGAAGATGGCACCGTCGTCGGCCGTCTCTCTGGAGCCCGACTCGGCATCTCTGTCAACCTTGACCCTGACCACAAAGTTCGATGACACCCTCCGATTTTATCTTAACGGCACACGCGTCGTCCTCGACGAGATCGACCCTGAGATTACTCTCCTGGAGTATCTCCGTGGTATTGGTCTGACCGGCACCAAGCTGTGCGTTCATGTCCATGTTCATGTCCTACCCCAGCCTCATGGTCCTTTCTCCGATGCAAGCTGACAATGCAAGCTGACACATTCTGTAGCGGTTGCGGTGAAGGGGGTTGTGGAGCATGCACTGTCGTAATATCACAGTACAACCCCACCACCAAACAGATCTACCATGCCAGTGTCAACGCCTGTCTCGCCCCCCTGGCCTCCATTGATGGGAAGCATGTCATCACCGTTGAGGGCATTGGCAACGTCAAGAAGCCCCACCCGGCCCAGGAGCGCATCGCCAAGAGCCATGGCTCCCAGTGCGGCTTCTGCACTCCTGGCATTGTCATGAGCCTGTATGCCCTCTTGCGTAACAACCAGAACCCCACCGAGCATGATGTTGAGGAGGCCTTTGACGGAAACCTGTGTCGCTGTACTGGGTACCGCCCCATCCTGGACGCCGCTCAGACTTTTACCGCCAAAAATGCCTGTGGAAACAGCAAGGCGAATGGCGGCGGTGGCTGCTGTATGGAGAACGGCGCCGGCGGGGGATGCGGCAAGGATGGGAAGGAGGACGGGGACCAGCCCATCAAGCGCTTCACCCCGCCTGGCTTCATCGAGTACAAGCCCGACACTGAGCTCATCTTCCCGCCCGCCCTGAAGAAGGTTGAGTTGAAGCCCCTGGCCTTCGGAAATAAGCGCAAAACGTGGTATCGCCCTGTAACTGTCGACCAACTCCTCGAAATCAAAAGCGTGTTCCCCAACGCCAAGATTATCGGCGGCAGCACCGAGACCCAGATTGAGATCAAGTTCAAGGCCTTGCAGTATCCTATCTCCGTCTTTGTGGGCGACATCCCCGAGCTGAGACAATACTCGTTCAAGGACGACCATCTCGAGATTGGAGGTAACATTACCCTCACAGACCTCGAGAACCTCTCACACGATGCTGTCAAGCAGTTTGGTGAAGTCCGAGGACAGATATTCAATGCGATTCACAAGCAGCTGAAGTACTTTGCTGGAAGACAAATCAGAAACGTGGGCACTCCGGCAGGAAACCTCGTTACCGCCTCTCCCATCTCCGACTTGAATCCTGTCCTGATGGCCGCCGACGCTGTTTTGGTAGCAAAGTCCCTCGGGAAGGAGACTGAAATCCCTATGGCGGATTTCTTCACAGGCTACAGGCGGACAGCCCTCCCTGCCGATGCCATACTCGCCTCCATTCGCGTTCCCTTCACTCAGAAGAACGAGTACTTCCGAGCCTACAAGCAGGCCAAGAGAAAGGACGATGACATTGCCATTGTTACAGCAGCCCTGAAACTGCGTCTCAATGACGATGGAGTTGTCGAGGCGTGCAATCTCGTTTATGGCGGTATGGCACCATTCACGGTGGCGGCCAAGAAAGCCAATGCGTTCATCACCGGCAAGAAGCTTGCAGAGCTGGAGACGCTTGAAGGAGCCATGAGTGCGCTCGAGGAAGACTTCAACTTGTCCTTTGGAGTACCTGGCGGCATGGCAGCTTACCGGAAATCCCTGGCTTTGAGCTTCTTTTACCGGTTCTACCACGAAATCATGGCGATTCTCGGTAGCGAGAACAGCGAGGCCGACCAAGAAGCCGTTCCTGAACTTGAGCGAGAAATCTCTACTGGAACCGAAGATAGAGAATCGGCAGCTGCTTACATGCAAGAGACGGTTGGAAAGTCAAACCCGCATGTCGCTGCCCTGAAGCAGGCAACGGGCGAGGCTCAGTATACCGATGACATTCCACCGCTCAAGAATGAGCTGTACGGCTGCATGGTGCTCTCGTCCAAGGCCCACGCAAAGCTCAAGTCGGTCGACTACTCGACCGCCCTGGATATACCAGGCGTTGTAGATTATATTGACAAGCATGATATGCCTTGTCCCGATGCTAATCGTTTCGGCGCTCCCCACTTTGAAGAGGTATTCTTTGCCGAGGACACAGTTTACACGGCAGGGCAGGTTATCGGCATGGTTCTTGCCACATCTGCCGCACGTGCAACAGACGGTGCTCGCGCCGTCAAGATTGAGTACGAGGAGCTGCCTGCCATCTTCTCTATCGAAGAAGCTATTGAGAAAGAGAGCTTCTACAAGTTCTTCAAGGAGATTAAGAAGGGGGACCCCGAAGAGGCATTCAAAAATGTCGACTACACCTTCACCGGCGTGGCTAGAATGGGCGGCCAGGAGCATTTCTATCTTGAAACAAATGCCACTCTTGCTGTGCCCAAGCCAGAAGATGGCGAGATGGAGATCTTTGCTAGCACGCAAAACCCCAACGAAACGTAAGTTATGACTTCGTGAAATAACATTCATTAGCTAACACCTCCTTTTATAGCCAGGAGTATGTCTCTCGGGTCTGCAATGTCCAGGCCAACAAGGTCGTCGTACGAGTCAAGCGTATGGGCGGTGGGTTTGGAGGAAAAGAGTCTCGGTCGGTGCCGCTGAGCTGCTACGTGGCGTTGGCGGCACAAAAGACAAAGCGACCAGTGCGGTGCATGCTAACGCGGGAGGAAGATATGATCATCTCGGGGCAGCGGCACCCGTTCCTGGGACGGTGGAAAGTGGGTGTCAACAAAGACGGCAAGATCCAGGCGGTGGACATGGACGTCTTCAACAACGGTGGGTGGAGCTGGGATCTCAGCGCGGCCGTCTGCGAGCGCGCCATGTCGCACTCGGACGGCTGCTACCTGATCCCCAACTTCCACGTGCGTGGGCGCATCTGCCGGACCAATACCGTGTCCAACACGGCCTTCCGCGGCTTTGGCGGACCTCAGGGCATGTTCATCGCCGAGAGTTACATGACCGAGGTGGCCGACCGGCTGGGAATGCCCGTTGAGAAGTTCCGCGAGATTAACTTTTACAAGCCCGAAGAGGAGACACACTTCAACCAGCCCTTGACCGACTGGCACGTGCCGCTCATGTACCAGCAAGTCATCTCCGAGTCCGACTACGAAGCACGGCGCTCCGCTGTGACGGAATTCAACGCCTCGCACAAGTGGCGAAAGCGCGGCCTCGCCCTCATTCCCACCAAGTTCGGTATCTCATTCACAGCTCTCTGGTTCAACCAAGCCGGCGCGCTCGTACACATCTACCACGACGGGTCAGTCCTTGTCGCACACGGCGGTACCGAGATGGGCCAAGGCCTACACACCAAGATGACCATGATTGCTGCACAAGCGCTCGGCGTCCCGTTGGACGATGTCTTCATCTCCGAAACCGCCACTAATACAGTCGCCAACGCCTCCGCCACGGCTGCTTCCGCGTCGTCCGATCTCAACGGGTACGCCATCTACAATGCCTGCGCCCAACTAAACGAGCGGCTCGCCCCGTACCGCGAGAAGCTCGGCCCAGACGCCTCCCTTAAGCAGCTCGCCCACGCGGCCTACTTTGACCGTGTCAACCTGTCTGCCCAAGGTTTCTACAAGACCCCTGAGATCGGATACACATGGGGCGCCAACACGGGCAAGATGTTTTTCTACTTCACGCAGGGTGTTGCCGCAGCCGAAGTCGAAATCGACACCCTGACCGGCACATGGACCTGCCTCCGCGCCGACATTAAAATGGACGTCGGCCGCTCCATCAACCCGGCCATTGACTACGGCCAGATCGAAGGCGCATTTGTCCAAGGCCTGGGACTCTTTACAATGGAGGAGTCCCTCTGGCTACGCGGCGGACCCATGGCGGGCAACCTATTCACGCGCGGGCCAGGCGCCTACAAGATCCCCGGGTTCCGCGACATTCCCCAACAGTTTAACGTTTCCCTCCTCAAGGACGTGGAGTGGAAAGACCTGCGCACGATCCAGCGCAGCAGAGGTGTAGGCGAGCCGCCGCTGTTCATGGGCAGCGCAGTATTCTTTGCCATCCGTGACGCCCTGGTGGCGGCGAGAAAACAGTACGGCGTCCAGGCGACGACGGGGAAGGATGACAAGGGGGATGGGCTGTTGAGGCTAGAGAGCCCAGCCACGCCCGAGAGGATTCGGCTGGCCTGTGTGGATCCCATCATGGAGCGCGCGAGGGTGTTGCCTAAGGAGGGGGAGCAGAGTTTCTTTATTGCCATTTGATTGAATGAGATGGAAATATGCTTTCTTTCTCGTTTGTCTGCTGGATATTTATGATGATGATGAATCAATGTCTTTTTTTCTTTCTTCTTTCTTTCTTCTTTTTTCCACACTCACGGAATGGGAGATGTTGGAACCGGAACCTTTTTGTTTTATTTATTTATACATCTTTTGTCTTCCACGTCTGGAAACGATATCATAAGCTGATAGGGAGAAGGAATTGGTAGCAATGACATGAACAACAGGACATTGCTTTTGGTTCTTCTCTCATGATGATATCATATCATATCATATATGTGTTGGTACCTAGGGAAGTGTACAATACTTACAGAAAAAAAGGGGGGAAAGGGTGGGGACAATTCAGATACTTATCGTCATAGCGTTTTTGGGTGGTTGGTTGCCTTGGATGGATGAATGGATGGATGGGGCAGAGGATATAAAAGCTTCCGTAACTACCTAGCCTTCAACTAGGTAGTTGTACATATTACCCGAATAAGCTATGTAAGTACTTGGGTAAATCATTACTCTGTACGTACTTTTCGAATGGAAGAGAGGATCAATCTCTATACCTACATGTAGAGGCCGTTAAAGGACTCTCAACCACAAAATCATGCCGTCTTCACCTTACTATCATCCATCCCAATGTATTTGACCGGGGCACTCGCGTCGCCTTCTTTGGGAATATATACAGAAATATATATATATATATATATGTAGAAACGGTCATTATGGCTGGCCTACATTCATTCGTTTTAAAGCTCGCCTAGTCTTTGCAAGAATTGTGTGTCTTTGGTGGGCTAGGTACATCCTGGCGAGTCTGAAGCGGTCTCCGAAATTATATCAGAAACAAGTTTACTCAAATCTTGTGATCTTAAATCACCTTGCCACCGATAATATTTCCTTTTTCTAACCTTTCGTCCCCAAAGTACTTTAGCGTCTTACTTAGCCCGGGTTTCAGCATTTTCATTTTACCAACCAGTTTTGTACCTAATAAATGAGTAACAGGACTTCACTGTCCTCTCCTGCCAATGATGGAATGAATTAAGTATAGTTTTAATAGCCAGGCAGATAACCATCCGGTACTTGCTAATTGAAGTTACATTGCATAATCAATTGACTGACGACTTTGTCTGTCCTTACGCATCCTTCTATTAGTACCGATTCCAACGGCATGATATACGCCTCTAAACTTTGCCTGGTCAAAGTTCGGCAACAAATTCCAACAAATAATGGAATAAAATCAAGGCGTCTCGATACTAGCAAGCTTAAGCCGCTGAAACTTGCCCTGCAAAACACGCTCTAATCCGCCTTCATCGTCACAGCATTGTGACAGGTTAATTGCCTTAGTCGCCCATTGCTTGGCCCTCTCGTGGTCGTGGGCACTGTAGCAGTCGATGGCGTGATTAAAAGCCGTAGTCGACATCCATTCGAGTTCCTCTTCTGGCCAGTAGATTTGGGCCTATGGGGAACAGTTAGTACGTGTTTAACCACATAAAGTTGAACGGTGACTTAGAGCAGAAACGTGTAAGACCCAGTTCGTGTCAATAGAAAAGTCAAACCGTCATTAGGTGATGCTTGCAAATGGGAATCGGGTAAAATGAGAGATTAGTTCATGGGAGATGGGAATGAAGGGTGATGAAGAGGGCGAGATGAGAAAGGCGAAATAAAGGGGCAGACAGAGAGTACTCACGTCGCGCAATTCGCGAGCCTTGCTATAGGCTTCGTCAAGTAACCTCAGTGCCAGCTCATCATCAAGTGGGAGTGTCGCTTGAAAGAGACAGCGTGTGTATTTCGCCAGCTTAACGGCATCAAAACTTTCTAGGATCCATATCTTGTTGACAATCTTGCGCATTATCGAGTAAAGAACTTAACACACAAAAACGTCAGCAATCTAAAGCAAAAATTGTTCCCGTCAAAATCGACCAGAGTATATCGTGGCATACCTTGTCCCGGTGCCCGAGACCTAAGCAAACTATCAGCCATGGCTTGATACGTCGTGATGCTTTGGCATAAGACAGCTCTCTGCACAACGCCGCCTAGGTCGTCCCAATGTCCTAGAGAGACAGCCCCTTCAAAGTCAAAGGCAAGCAGTGTGGCGTGCTTTCGTCTCATATCCTCTCTCGACTGCTCGTCCAAGTGCGGAAGGTATCCCGGAAGCTCACTGTCAAATGCCATGACATGCGTCCGCATGACAGCATACTGATGCAGTTGTTTCTCGACATTATCTTGAGTTCTGGCAAGCGAGACAAGGGCAGATGCGACGATGAAGCGAGAGAAGAGACTTTTCAGCGATATGTCAACTTGAGACCCTACATCGGACGGAAAGTGAGTGATAATGCTCAAGCATGCCGTAAGCATTCTCACAACATAGTGAAGGTCCCAGGTTGTCGTGTTCTTCAAGGCCAAGTTGTAGGCGTTTCTACTAAACCACTCGAGCTCGTCAACGTCAAAGAGCTTTTTGCGCCCATTCGCTTCTTGTTCTTCTTCTTGTTGTTGTTGCTCCAAGGCCAGGACCACTGAAAAGCGGTTATCAACTTGCCCACAAAGCAGGACCACCAAATGTTACTTACCAGCCTCAAACTCCTCGCAAAGCTTCTGAACGATACCATTTCCCTCCGCATCTGGCTTGTCCACCAGAATATGTAGCAGTCGAATGGTACACCTGAATAGAGCTGGTAGATGTATGGGGTTTGGCTCCTTATACTCGTAATTATCCTGAATTCTTTTCAACGCAGCGATAGCACAGAAAATGTCACCGGCCTTCTGAGACTCCGCAATACAGGCCCCGAGATAGTCGATATGATCTGGCGCTGCACTGATTGTCAAAAGACATTGTTCGGCCAGTGCCCGATCCTCAATTCGAATGGCAACCTTGAATGCTAGATACGCTGTCATGGGCTCTTTCCGGCTCTGTTGTGACATCTTGTGGATAACCGACGCCGCAGCTTCTAGGCTATTCCTCGCAAGGCCACAAAGAAGCAACTTCCTGCCGCAAGTTAGCATTGCATATCATGCAAGGGAGGTGGCGAGAATACCTCTCCAACTTTGAGACATTGTTCGGGCCGCAGTTCTGAAAGACGCTGTGGAGGGAGAGTAGACACCAATTCTCTGCCAGATCAAACTGCCCCAGACCGTAGCTCGATTCCAGCTTTTTCCAAATCAACTAAACTGAGTATTAGCCGGGTAAGAGAGAAGAATGCTGGATGCGAGCATACCGCCTGGGCTGCAGCGGCAGCCTCTGGGCTTAGCGGCATCGCTGGATATGAGAGCACGCCCCGTACAGAATTGATGGTTTCGATCGAGTCACGCTGGTTAGTGGTCATCCACATCCGTGTGACGACAGCTCTCTCCATCTAGTCGACGTTCTCCGCGCCGACCAACGCAAGAATGAAGTCATCTAACACTGCACATCCAGCGCCTGGACTCTTGTCGTGTAGTTTCCGAATGTGATGGATGATGAGTTTGAAACCCGAGTCTGAGGAGTTGAAGTTTCTTATAATGCGTCGCAGGACATCGGCGTAGGCGTCGCTGTCGAAGGCCTCGGCAGGCGTCTTGTGGAGTAACTCGAGCCTGAGGAGTGACACCACAAGCTTGTTGCCAACTTCCGTCTCGATACAACCGACATAGCGTCTGGCTTGCTCTAGGCCGTCAGCGGTGCCGGTACCCAGAAGTGCAGTCACCAGTGCCTGCATGATTGCCAACCGCAGTTCGACGCCTTCGCGGGACAGACTCTCAATGCGCTGGCCGTTGATAACCTTGTTTGCTCGCTCCAGCCACTTGATTGCCGTAGAGAAGTCGGACCTGGTACTTAAGGATTTGCCGATTGCATAAAGAACATCGGCAAGCCTCTCGGCATACTCGAGCGTAAGGAATTGATGTAGGCGCTCCGCTTTGGTGTACAAATGTTCAGCGACATCGAGTCTATCATCTGCCCAGCACTACAAGTAAACAATCACCCAGTCAGAGTCTCTCCGAAATCAAGCCTGCTGCGGTCAAACTGAACCCGCTTACCAAAGCAGTCCGGATAATGAAGTACTCTACTTCGAGGCAGTTGCATTCGTCCACGTCATTCTTTGGGAGAAGAGGTGTGAGATCTTGCAGGTAACCCTTGTAATCCGCCGCTTTCTGGAGCACGGGGGTGGCCAGGGCAAGCGCGGAACAGTCTATGCGTGCCAGCTACAAGCGTCAGCCGCTGCTGTCCGGAATCCCATCTACCACGAACAAAAGAAGCTGGTCCAAACAGACCTATACAATCGCGTGCTGCCTTCAGTGCCAGCTTCATCAGGTGAATCATATCGCGCGCCCTGCCATTTTCTATCGATCTGACAACGGCGAGAAGATGGAAGGCGAGAACTCTTGCATAAAGGTAGAGCCTCCTGAGCCGCTTAGCTGCCGGATCGCATTCCCGGCGCAGTCGTGTGCATATATTCCAGAGTCGCGTCCCTTCGTTGTCGATCTCGGGATCGCCAGAGAACCCAGGATGGTATGTTTGCTGGCAGACATGAAGCTTGTCGATCTGCTTACTGATCTCCTCGACCAGCTCATCAGTAGCTGGTGCATCTTTGGGGTTGCTTGAGAGTATCTGATAGAGATCGTGGACAAACCCTGTCACACGGTTGGTTAGACAGCTCCTACTAATGCTGTGGTATTGAGGGAGACCCTACCAACCGCGGCTTCTATACGCCTTTCTGCCTTACCGCCCGACTGAGATGGGCGTTTGGACGGCTGTTCGGGGGGCATGATGGTGCGGTTTGCTGGTAATTCTGGCTCCGACGGTGGCTCCTGTTTTCTTTTCTTTCTCTGTTTGACTATTCTCGTCCTTTTTTTTTTTGTCTTTCGGGACAAAGGGGGCAACCGGCCTGTGGCGGCCGAGAGAGACCTAGTTGTTTGGAATCCTTCGGAAGAAGCAGACTTGGAATAGAGAATGGCTTGCATGCACGTGTGGATGAGCGGGTAGCAAGTCGCGAGAAAAACGAGAGAGAAGGAGGTAAAAAGGTTACCACGCAGATTTGGTGGGGTTTCCGCCTGGCCACCCTGAGAATATGACAAAACGTTCCTGAGTGTATATCCTAACTGTGGAAGGCACGATCCTGGCCAAGGCACGAGGCACCCGCCTTCCCAGCCTACGTACCTAGGTAACCCGCCTGCGACTTTCCGAACCCCAAATTCCCGGATCTTTAGTGCTAGCATACCACCTACGGCTATAAGGCATGTGTGTTTATTTGTGCCGGGTAGTCCGAATCATGGGTCGTGAGGGAGGAAATTTCCTACAATTAAGCTCGGGCTGCTCAGATTAGCAAACGAACACCAAGAAACTCGGGCCATGGCGAACCCAAGGGAGACATACATTTTGTGATCATCCCTCCGGATCCGGAACGAAAAACAGCAGTTCACAACGGGATCGCTGGATTTGTCATCGGGGTTCTTCAAAGAGCAGGCTGTGATGAGGGTATCGTGAGCCGGGTCGAATGCTATCGTCCCAAACTCTTCCCAGTACCTCACGTTCGACTCTTCTGTCAGTATTTCGTGCAATGCGATCTTGCCCTAAAAAGTCCGCGTCAGAAAGTGGCGTCTTGTTGCGTGTGATCCCGCCTGTCGTCTACTTACTCCTCGAAGACTCTCGACAGGCACGTTGATGAGCTCGGCCATCTCCTTGTTGCCTCTGAAAATCTCTCCTGTTCTCCTCCAGCAGCAAGCTGGCACCGCCATGCTGGCAAACACGCGGTCGTACTCCATTAGGGTTCTCTCAAACCACATCTCCACAAGGACCAGGTCCATGTCGGTCAGGGCTTGCATTTTCTCCCGAAACTTGGGCCGGAAACGATCGAGCTGCCTAAGAATCTTCTGTTTCGACGTCAAAGCGACGTGGGTATCAAGGTAGGACGATAGTCTGGCATAGCCTTTAACGTAACTGAAGGGCTTCAAGAGCCCTGCGTCGTACTTTGCTTTCAAGACGCGCTGCATGCGCTCGTCTGGCGCGTCGTTACCTGCCGGGTCGGCCGCTTGGAGGTAGTATTCGCGGGCCTTGTCCGTGGGGAGGGCACTCGCCGGTCTTTCGATCGACTTGGCCTGTTCGGAACCAGGCGGCGGCATCGAACTTCCCTGCGTGGCACTTTGGGGGAGCAGAATGTTGTTGTGGAACGCCGAAATGGAGTCGGCCTGGCTCTGTCCAAGGAGCTGGTTCTGGCCATCAGGTAAAGACGCGCCCTCGAGCAGGGTAGAATGCAAAAATTCATTTAAAAGATTAAACTCGTTGGTCACCTCGGATGGGGCCACAAAGTTGGGGTGGTAGTTGTGCATATCGTGATAATGATTTTGGGTATTCATCCAGGCATCAGAGAAACCAGGGACTGGGGACGGCAATCTCAGCTCCTGTGCGAAGGACGCAATTGGAAGATCAAAAGACCTACATTGGTCCATGGCGCTGCTCAGAGCACTGACTTGTATGCCGGACACTGGCGTTGGTTGCACGAGCTGTAAAGAAGTGCCCCCCGGGCCTAACGCCGCGGTATCGAAGGCAGGCTTTGTGGCCTGGCTGGGCGCGTTGCTCAAGCCCGAGTCGAAAGAGGGTGGCCTCATAGAGCCCACGCTCCGGTCTATGGTGCTACGCCCGAGATCCGACTGGGTCTCAGAGTCGTGCACCGTGGACGGGGCCATGGCGCTCTTGGGCTTCTTAGACTCGTGCTCACGTGGCTCATCATGACAAAGATGTCCGATGTTACGCTTGATACATCTCGTACAGGGCCTTTCCTGTTCAGAGCAGGGTTCTTGGGTCAATAATTGATCGGAGTTCAAGTCCAATATTTTCAAGACATGGACAGTGGGCGGAAAGGGGGTGGGGGGAATACATACAAGATCGCATGTCATGTGCTGGAAAAGGCAAGCAACACTGTTAGTAAACTGTACAAACTGGTGGATACGACAACCGGATGTGTTGCTGCAGGGCTCTTGGGGGGTGGCAGTTGGCCAGGCCGGTCACCGGCCAGGAGAGAACTAATGGGTCACCCAACAGGGGGGGCGGGGGGGGCAGGTGAGGTGAGGTGGATGACGTTTTTTTTTTTTTTTTTTTTTGGCGCATTGTGAGGACTTACAGATCGCCGGCAGTATAGGCAGGCTGTAGGAACAGGCAGACGGTATTAGCTCGAGATCTGCGGGCGTCTCCCTCTTGGGCGGGAAACAGAGCCACATTACCATGATTGACCTTGCGCCTCTTCTTGGGGGTTGTGTGGGCGTCTTCGGCGGCGGGCGCATGGTGATCCTTGGGCTTGGTGTCGCTTTCGGACTTGTGGTCTTTGGACTCGTTCCCGGTGGTGCTCTCCATGGCTTCGGCTGCCGTCATTGTCTAGTGGACTGGGGTCCCATTGGATCTCGAGGTTACGCAACGGGCGTCGAGTTCGCTGCTCATTTGAGCAAGGCCGACGGCTTCTCGCAGTACCTCGCGACGATTCGATGGCAGTTCCGACGCTCCTGCTTCTCGCTTGGACGCGGGCTGCGAGGGGTTCGCTTGGCCTGAGTGAGCACTGGAGGGGCGGTCGCGTTGACGATGGCGCTGCGGTGGTGAATGTTCCAATTGCTGCAGAGCCGCGCCCACACGAGCGCCCGATCGCAATCTGGTGTTGTCTAGGCTCACCAGTCACGATATTGAGCCGCCACCGTGGAAAACGGAAAAGAAAATCGCTCTCCACCTTCGATGGACTCGCGCCAAGTCCCAGTTCTGTGAGGGCACGACCACACGAACAGGGGGGGGGGGGGGGGGATCTGAGAGGGGGCTGAGCTGGGGAACCGAGGGGTAGTTTTGGGCTTTGGGAGGGTGAAATGTGGGGTTTCTCAGTGCCACAACGGGAAAGATTTAGGGGGAGACAAACAACCTCTCTGGAAGACACGAGTCGCTTTCCATGCTCTTGTTCTCTGTACGTTGACGATTGGCACATGACAGACTGGTCAGCATCAATTAACAGTTCAATTCAGTTCAGGCTACGAACAAAGAATCCATCCCAGCAAGAAGAGGCCCAAGACTACATGCACCTGTCGCGTTGCCCAGTTACAGGCGTTGAACTCTCGACATGGAACTTTAACGCTTTCAGTCTCTCCACACGCGGAGTCTCGTCCCCAACACTACAAAATTTTGTATTTCATTTCCTTCCAACTCTGCAAGTTGGGGTACCAAAACAAAACAAACATCGTCGTGTGCTTTGTTGCCACTTTCGGTTGGCTCCCCGAGGTTTGTACCTTTTGTATTGCATGTACATACAATACAATTCCCTACATACCCCAAGTCCACTACATCTGGATCAACGTCTACGTACATACATGTACACACACGTCCATCCTTCGTTTGCCTTCGAGGAGGTACTCCTAACCTATTCAAGTCTAGAGGTAGTCACCTGATGCCTCAGCACAGGCCATCAACAAGACGGTGAGTCGAGCGATTCTTGACATCGATTCCCAGCCCACCCTCTGTGTCTCTGCACGTATACCCGCACTTCGTACAAAGTGCGCGGCTCAATTCCGGCGGCGGAGATCAGTTTTGATGTCCGAGCCGGCGAGTGTCGTTGAAGATTCGGACCTGCAGCAATATCGCGTCCAAAACGTCCGGGATCAGAGACATTGCCCCATTCATGCTTTCTGTTTCACAGAGCCGACTCTCGAGGCCCCCCCTTGGCTGGAAACGGAACATGGATTAATCCACTATGCAATTGTCTTGATTCAGATGGTGTCATCTCCTTTACGGTAGGTACACTACGTACCTAGTTCAGCCTCCAGCAGGCCGGGCTTTCAATGGCATTCTCTCTTCCTTCATACCTACCGTAGGTATTGTACCTTGGCACGACGAGGCCGAGATGCCGATTTGTGTCTAATCGCGGGGTTGTTAGTTGACCAAGCCAGGCAGGCAGGCGCTTTGTCTGCCTTGCATGGGCTTTGGAGGCAGCACCCATCTCCCCGCTCTTTCCGACGGGGAAGCGAGCTGGTTTAGCACTATTCTGGCCCTTGTCCGTCTAGTATGCGAGCACATGCATTGGGGTCGATGGAGAAGACCTCAGTTCCTTGCTCGCCGAGGCCGTCGGCAATCCTTCTTTGGGAGATTTGATGGATGTATCACCGCCCGATATTCCTGGCGTGGTCGAGAGCAATAGCCCCTTTCCGGGGAAAAGGGGTTCGGACGGACAGCTGTCCAAAGAACTGGCTGGAACAGACAGCATCCGCATACTACGGCTCAGCGGCGGCAAAGGCTCTGAGCCACTGCACGGGACCCTTGAAGTAGTGCACCTCAAGTACTTCCCCGAGTACGAAGCTCCCTCTTACCCATGGGCCGACGGGAACGGGGATGCGAGCAGGACAAAAACGCTCTACCTGGGTAAGGAATGGACCATTCTTCCCATAACATCAAACTGCGAGATGGCTCTTCGAAGCCTGCGCTTTCTTAACAAAGAACGACGTATCTGGGTAGACGCCGTCTGTATCAACCAGGCCAATGTCCATGAGCGCTCCTGCCAAGTCCAACTGATGCCCGTCATCTACGCGACAGCGCAGCGTGTTCTTGTTTATCTTGGCAACGATAACCCCGAGCTGAATGCCCGGTTGTTTCGACTGCATACCTATCGAGAAACAGGTCGGGAGTGGGGTGAAGTGGACAGTGCAGCAAACCACCAACGCCCTTCGAGAGAGCCTTCGAGCACCCATCGACTTGGCTGGGGTCGAGAATGGAACGCTATGGATGCCCGCCTGAAGCGTCCGTACTTCTTCCGATGCTGGATTATTCAAGAGATTGCGGCGGCCAAGACGGTGTTAGTGACGAATGACGGCAAATCTTGGCACAGCTGGCCAATCTTCCACAAGCAAATAAATACTCGAACATTTCTTCCCTAGATCCGACATTTCGAAAGTCGAGCGTACAAGACGCTAGACGATCTCTTTCAGCTGGTCATCGATTCGTGGTCCGCCCAGGCTGGCGACCCCCGGGACAAGATCTTTGCTCTGCTCAGCGTGATTTCGGGCGCGGCAGCGGATAGCCTGGTCGCCGACTATTCCCTCTCTGTCGAGCATGTGTGCGTATCTTACAACGCCCCCAACCAACCATCCCGTACCAGGACCTCTTGATTCGCAATGGTACCCGAGCTAACCTTTGCGTTCAGATACACGGGCTTTGCCTCCTTCGCGCTGTTCAAACACGGGGCCACCGACGTGCTCAAATATGCGGGCGGCTATCCCAAATCAGAGACCTTGCCGTCGTAGGTTCCAGACTGGCATCTACTGTCGTCCGACTGGGATATTATGTCCCAAATCACGCTATTCCATTCAGAACGCACGCAACATGGTATCACAGACAGTTTTGGGATTTCTTACGACAGGTCGGAGATGGTAAGGTGGCCTTGGATAACTGACTCGGACTCAGCATCTTCGAGGGAGGCGAGCATAAACGTTCACGGTCCAACAGGTGCTCTTTGTCTACCTGGGGTCAAGATCGCAGAGCTTGCGCACGGGTATGTAAGGAAAACCTCTCCTCAAGGATTCACCGTTTTTGAGGGGCCCCTTTTCGTTGCCGGGCCGCCGAACGCCGAGGGTGAGGACGAGGTCTTCCTACTTCATGGTCTCGAATTACCAGTGATCCTTCGCCGAAAGCTCTCGGGGAGGGATCATATCTTCACGTTCGTGGGAATGTGCTACGTCTGAATCCAAACTGGGGTGGCAATGTCTTTGAAGCCCAAGCCTACCCAGGACAGACCCTTATGGGCCAAGGCTCTCAGTGACGACTGGTCTTTTCTAACATTTCTCCAACCGCCGACCGATTTATACCAGCGCGGGAGGAACATCTTGCGAGGGGTATGTGCGGCCCTGCGCCACATGTGTGAGGTGAAAGTGGAGGATTACGACGAGTGGGAAATGGAAGTGTTCCAGCATCTTGGACGACAGACGGAGGACCTTTTGATGCGAAACCTCCAAAATAACTGGGCAATCCTTTTTCTTGCGCCTTCGGCCCGCCGCAACGATCTTATGGCGCCAGTCGTTGGGATGCTACAGGAGTTGAAGGAAGCTGCCAAATTGCAGTTTGACTTGTGGGACAAAACCGTCTCGCAGCTAGAGGAGTGTCGAAAGCTCCAGGGACGCCCCAGAAGCCGTCTCGGGAACCAAATTCGTGCTCGCAGCACACAGTTGCAAAACCTGACCCAGAGGTTGGATGTAAAATCGGTGGCTCATGATGAGAAAGGATACAGGACTGAGCGCATGCGAGATGCGATTTGGAAGAACCTATACCCGGCCCCGGGGGCCGTGAAGGAGTCGCGATGCAGCCCCTATGATGACCAAGATGACGAATGTTGCCCCAGATGGTATGGTCTATGGGGCTATGGGGCCTTTTGGTATGATCTACGGAAAGACCAGGCAGCTAGAGCTGCAGATTTTCTGAACCAGGCCATTGTGGAAGTGGATGATTCAAACAGCAGTTCCCGGCGTACCTACGATGCTTATGCTGGCGACAGTCTCCAGGTAGCTTTGTAATGGAGGGAAATATTTGACGTGGCCGTAATGGAAATGGAACTCACAAAACGCTTGATGGAGGTGCTCATCAAGCAGCGGAAGCACTATGTGACGCTTACAAAGGCTGGATGGAAGCCCACGGTCATTGTCTAAAACTGGGCTATTATTCTTTACGAGGTGTTTAGTATGGTTTGCTAGTACTGTCTTCTCCACGTCGAATCCCAATGATACCTTTTAATGAACGGTTAGCTGGTATATTGAGTTGTCGGACGGACGTACGCAATCAGCGCGTGCAGAGCCGTCGGACCGGCTAAAATTCAGGAATGGCTCAAGCGAGTATGCAACGATATGTATACCAACCCGTCCGTACCTAAATAAAGCTCTTGGGCTCAAGAATATATGTCTTGAATGGGGGTCTCTTATCCCCTCACGGGAAGATGCTTCTGTGAATAATAACCTTTTCCTTCCCATCCCATGATTTAGCCATATTGCCCGGCGCTCTGGGACAAGGGGAGAAATCCGGGCGTCTGGATGACCGAGATTAAGATGCAATGAGGGAGAGAAAGTGGATTGCGTATAAATAATAGAGAGCGACGACCTCTCAGGTAGAGGAACATCATGACACACCTGCCCAGGCAAATTGAAAATTTACCAAAATAAAAACTAAAAATAAGCAGCGGCAAGGATGCATCTCCCCGAGGTCGTGACTGCGGCCGCAGCGGCGTCGTCACTCATCACACCACGACAGTCCACCACGACAACAACACTGACCGTCAACCTCGCGCAAAAGTTCCAGACCATTGATGGGTTCGGGTTCAGCGAGGCGTTCCAGCGCGCGTACAACATCTATAACCTGGCCGAGCCGAAGCGGTCGGCGCTGGTCGACCTGCTGTTCAACACGACGTCGGGCGCCGGGTTCTCTATCGTGCGCAACGGCATCGGGAGCAGTCCGAATAGCTCCAGCGACTGGATGAACACTATTGTGCCTACCGGCCCGTCCAGCGCGACGGGGAACCTGTCGTATGTCTGGGACGGCAAGGACTCTGGCCAGCTTTGGGTCTCGCAACAGGCTGTGAGTCTTTTCCGGAATGAATGAATGACCTACCTCGGCGGCCGGCCCGGTTCCGCGGAGAGGGGGGGAAGGAACCTTATAGGGCTGAGTGAGAGCTGGGTCTTATGCGGCGCTAACATAGACCTCTGTGCAAATGATAGGCCAAGTACGGAGTCAAGACATTCTATGCGAATGCATGGTCAGCCCCAGGCTTCATGAAGACCAATGGCAAGGACACGAACGGCGGTTCGCTGTGCGGAGTGACAGGAGCAACATGCAAGAGCGGGGATTGGAGACAGGCTTATGCTGATTATTTGGTCAAATATCTCGAGTTTTATGAGGTGAGTCCTTTTCTATTCTGTGTCTCGACTAAGGGAAATTACTGACGAGTTGCATTCAGCAAGGGGGCGTGAATGTCACCCATCTGGGATTCCTGAATGAGCCCGACTTCAGGTGAGATATACATACATACCAGCCTACCTATCAAGCTATAGAGTTCCTACTACTAGGACACCAAGCTAGGGGGGCTATTCCAGCCGATGTCACACTCTGCTGACGTGAGCTTTGACATGCAGCACAAGCTACGCGTCGATGCAGTCCAATGGCCAACAGTCGGCCGACTTTATCAAAGTTCTGTATCCCACGCTGCAGAGGGCGGGCCTAGGCCAAGTTGCCATTACCTGCTGCGATGCAACGGGATGGCAGGCTCAGACCACCATGACAAATGCGCTGAAGAGCGCCGGGGTAGAGAATCAGATTGGAGTCATTACCAGCCACACGTATACGAGCGGCATCTCAGGGACGCAACCAACAAGCCGCAAGGTATGGCAGACGGAATATTCAGATTTGAGCGGAGGGTGGTCGACGTCTTGGTACTCGAACGGCGGGTCAGGCGATGGGCTGACCTGGGCAAACAACCTCTATACAGGGCTGACGACGGGCAATTTGAGTGCTTACCTGTGGTGGGTGGCGACTCAAGACCGGGCAACGAACAACAACAACAACGAGAAGCTGATCCTGGTTGACGGCGGTAATTACTTTGTATCAAAGCGTTTCTGGGCTTTTGCCCAGTATAGCAGAACGGTTAGGCCGGGAGCGGTCCGCGTCGGGGTGGCGGGTGGCGCGAGTCTGAAGTCGACGGCCTTCCTGAACGCGGATGGTACAGTGGCGGTTAATGTCATCAACTCGGGCACAGGCGCAGCAGCCTTGTCTATCGAGGGACTCAAGGCGGCGTCGGCTAAGGCGTGGATTACGGATACCGCCAACGACATGACGGCAGCCTCGGCCATTGTGGGCGCTGATGGAGCTGTCAGCGGTGTGTCGGTGCCCGGACGGGGCATGGTCAGTTTTGTGCTCACCATAGCTGCCTAGGCTTTGTCGTGTTGAAGACGTCTGGATTCTGAAATATCCACCCAGATTGATAACCACCTACCTAAACAGCCGTTGCTTGATGCCGATTTCCCTGTGGGCCGTTTGACAGGTTGACAGGTCTGCTCTTCCATGGTGTGAGCTGCCCAAATAGGGAAAAACACCCCAACCAGCGGCGGCGGGGACTGCTGCGCTCCAAATTGTTACCATGTCAGAAGGCGCAACCGATATTCAGCGCTGTTGTCAAAGTGGGGAGGGAAAGATGTGAAACCCAACCACATTTATTGAAAGATGACAAAAAAGGAGGCAGGCAGTAGCAAACAACCCCAGCCAAGTCCCCCAACTGGTCGGTTCTAAGCAGCAGCTAAGGTGGTTTGCTGGTTCTTGCGGAATCTGACGGTGGTTCCATCAAATCCAGACACTGCTGCAGGCTGCAGGTGGAAGTTGCAGGGTCAAGCCACTAACTTGATCAGCAATCGTTCAGAGCTGCCCAGGCTGTTGTGATGGCGTTGGCTGATTGGCCACATAGGACGATTACGAGTGCAGAAACCCTTGTTTTGCCAAAGCGGTGTTATTCTCTCCAACCTCCAACATCCAACCTCCAGTCATGCACCACCACCCACTGTCTCATCTCACCTGTATGTCGATGGCGAAGCTCCGCATTTGGTCGACTGGTTTGCGGGGCTCCTCTTCGTCAGCAGCCAATCTCACAGATCCTGCTGCGCCCCATATATGCTTTCCTGACACAATTGTCGTGGATCTGAGGTGCAGAGAGAAGCAAACGGCTTCAGCCTTAACCCCTCACTTTTTAGCGCGACAAGAGCTCATGATTTTGCCCCACATATATCCTAGTTCTGGGGTTGACACTGGAGAGTCAGAAGTCTGGATGAGAATGGCCTTCTCGGGGCCATCCACCCCTGCTGCGGCGGAGAAAGAGGAGCTATCGAGAGCAAGGCTCTGTCTGCCATGTATTTATATCTACCTAGGCAGGTAGGAATATATAAAGTGAGCTTAGTGTCTCACCAACACGCGTGTTTCCCAGAGTCCTTGTTGCTGTCACTTCCTCCCAACCTAGGTACCTATCAGACTCGCAGCCTTACCTAGTAGAGGTCGTCACCACCTGTTACCCCCTAATTACGCACCAACCTCCTACGCAAGTGCATTCAAGCAAGCACTGATATATATACTGTCACACACCTACTGTCGTCCAAGCATTCGGTATAGCTTTTTGTACTGTGTACCCCTTCTCCACCATGGCGACTCCTCCCGTACCAGTTGATCCGATTCCCAAGAAGAAAGACCTTACCAAGACGCCGCAGGAACTTGTGTCCGAGTTCTGGGACAAGTTCTTCGCCAAGAAGCCCGGCAGGGTCACATCCATTTTCCCTCGTAGCCTCTACGCCACGCTCCTCCCGCCTTCGCAGCCGCGAGGGGCCAGCTCGGCTCGGAACGCCGCCGAGAGCTACGAGGCCGCGGCCAAGGAGTGCCGCGAGAAGGTGAAGCGCATCATCCGAGAGTGCAACCGGACAAATGAGAAGTTCACCGACCCGGACTTCGATATCGAGGCGGACCAGAGCAACAACTGTCTGAATGGCCTCATCCGTGAGGACTGGTCCGGCCTTTTTGGCGACAGCAGTGACGCCAGGAGCGTCTCGGCTGGCCAGCTCAAGCGCTCGCTGGACACCCTCGTCGACAGTAACGTCTTGGGGTCGGGCGGCTCCGTCCCTTTGGATGCCGGCGTCGTGCGAGAGTACATCAACGACAGCAACCCCTTCGCCTTCCTATTTGGAGCGGGCACCAAGGCTGCAAGGAGCGGCGGCAACGTCCAAGGCAATCTCCAAGCCCTTGCCAAGGCCTTGAGCTCTGCGCAGAGCGGCCAAGGAAATGGGGACGATACCAAGACCCATCACGACCGGCGCTTTGCTGTCTCGTGCGGCGAGTTGTACAATCCCGGCTCCATCCACCGGCTCGACTGGATTTTCGAGTCCCCTCAGTTCACCGTTGACGGATATGCGGCCTCTGATATCAAACAGGGCCGAAACGTCAGTAGTTTTCATTCTTCAAAGTCTTTTCGCACTGGGCCGCCCTGCTTACATTTGAATTCCAGGGTGATTGCTGGTGGCTGGCTTCGGTAGCGACCATTGCTCATCGTAAAGACCTGATGGACAAGGTTTGTGTGATTCGCGATGAGGAAATAGGCGTCTACGGCTTCGTGTTCTATCGCGACGGCGAGTGGATCAGCACCGTGATTGACGATAACCTGTACCTAACTGAGACCGACTTCGACTACTACGGCGACACGTACGACGCCACGGGCAAGCGAGCCCGCGAGCACCGGAAGCGGCACCAGACGGGCTCTGAGGCCCTGTACTTTGCCAAGTGTGAGGACAAGAACGAGACATGGCTCCCTCTGCTCGAGAAGGCCTATGCCAAAGTCCACAACGACTATGAAGCCATCTCGGGCGGCTACCCTGGCGAGGCCGTCGAGGATATGACCGGCGGTGTAACCACCACTGTCGCGTCCAACCGAGTCCTCAAAAAGGATAAGCTATGGAAGGAGCTTGTCAACTCGGATGGTGAGTTTGTCTTTGCCTTGTCGGCACTCGGCACCGGCTGGGACTGGCAGAAGGGCGGCCTCGCTCTTGGACATGCTTATTCTATCTTGGGAGCTACTGAGGAGGTCGGTGAAGACGGCGAAAAGGTTCGATTAGTACGGATCAGGTATGTTTTCTCTTGCGTGGCTGATGCAATGTTGCTGTGAAGAGCACGGGCGATAGGCTAACACACCGGCAGAAACCCTTGGGGTGAACGAGCTTCTGATGGAATCGGCGAGTGGAACGGTCCATGGTCCGACGGCTCAAAAGAATGGACTCCTTACTGGTAAGCAAGCACACGATTTCAACAGGTATGATATGATATGTGCTGACTCGTCGCCCATGCAGGCTTAAGAAGCTCAATCACAAGTTCGGCGACGATGGCGTTTTCTGGATGTCGTACAAGGATGTTCTTAATACTTTCATGTTCCTCCACCGCACCAGACTGTTTGATGAGAAGTGGACGGTCGTGCAGCAGTGGGCGAGTGTCAATGTCGGCTGGGTGGCCGGGTATTTGAACACCAAGTTCATCATCGAAGTCAAGAAAGCTGGCACCGTTGTCATCGTTCTAGCCCAGGTGAGTTTCCCCGCCTTATCCCCATCCCCCATTATGTTCTTCTCTCAATACTGATATGTCTCTTGCAGCTCGATGACCGCTACTTCCTTGGATTTGAAGGCCAGTACCGATACTCACTCCACTTCCTTCTACAAGAAGTTGGCAGCAATGAGCACATTTGCCGTGTTCGGCCCGTGCATGCCTGGGAGAACCGATCCGTGAGCTGTGAGGTGGATCTCGAGCCCGGCGTGTATGAGGTGCTGCCAAAAATCACAGCGACACGTTGGAAGCGAATAAAGATGGTGGAGGATGTGGTCAAGGAATAGTACGTATCACTCTGAGAATGACGCTGGATCCGCGGCGACACGCACACCAGGAGGCAAATTGCTGATTCGTATCCCACAATATAGCTCCGAGAAAAACCCCGCCAAGCTTCGCCAGGTTGGCATGCAGTATGACCTTGCCCATGCCAAGGGCGGCATCCCTGATGAGGATGAGCTCTTGACCAAGAAGAAGGCGGAGGAAAAGAAGAAGGCGGACGAGAAGAAGAAGAAGGAGAAAGAGAAGGCGAAGCGCAAGAAGGAAAAGGAGAAGGCGAAGAAGGCTAAGGCCAAAGCCAAGGCCAAGCGGGAGAAGCTCAAGATCGTCTCCAACAACACTACGACGACGATCACCACCACCATCAAGACAGAGGAGTCCAAGCCTGTCGATGAGAAAACGGACGAATCGCCGAAGGATGACAAGAAACCTGAGGACGCTGTCGAGGATAAGGCGAAGACAGATGAGGTGGCCAAGCCCGTTGAGGATGCGAAGGGGGGCGAGAAGAAAGAGGATGACAAGTCGTCTACCGAGTCTACACCGGAATATACTCCGACTGGTAGCACCGCCTCGGGAGATAAGCCAGAGACCGCCGAGGAAGCGAAGAAGGACGAGGAGACGAAGCCAGAGGAGAAGACCGAGGAGAAGAAGACTGAGGAGATTGTCATTGACGATGATGAGGATGATGACGACTCTGAAGAGGAGGAGTCTGAAGACGAAGATAAAGACGAGAAGGAGGATGAGACGCCGGTGGTTGATGACGACGAGGACAAGACGCCCTGGAACGCCGTCTGCGTTGTCGGCCTCCGAGTCTATGCCCGCGATCCCGAGGTCACGGTCGTCTTGGCCGAGCCCAAGAGCGAGGAGGAGGCAGCTAGTCTGGTGGTGGACTCCAAGGCTGTGGGGGCTACCATGTAAACCTAGGTAGGTGAAACGGTTTCCTGGGATATGACGATGTTGATGGGATTACGAAACAAAATTGTACGAAACTGTATCTCTCTTATTTTTTTATTTTTTTTGGAGATAGTCTGCTTGGGCTTTTGAGGGCGGGTTTGTTTCGAAAAAAAAAAAAAAAAAAAAAAGGAATTCCCGAGTATTAGGTAATACGTTTATACCTTATTTACAACTTTGTCAAAAACAGCTACTGAAAAAGTTCAAGAGCTGGTGATAACCATGCAAATAGTACCTCGGTACTTATATTGTGTGAAAAGACATAACCCTAACCCTCAGTATCACCCTTTTCATACTCTCTTCTTGCGTGTTGCGAGAGCCCAAGAAGAGTATACTATGGAGTTGAGTGTTATTGCTTAATTACGTACCTAAGGTAGGTACAAACCTGATCTAGAGAAAGGTACAAGTACTTACCTACCTTGGTAAGTTTGGGGTTTATTGCTCCTGAGGTCGGAGGAGGCGTGAGGTAAGGTAAGACCTAGTTAGGCAAGTAGGCAAGCGGTTGACAGAATAATGGAGACTCCAAAGCCACGTGCAGGTGGCCAGTTCAGGCCTGTGTGTGCCACTAACAGCCCTTAACACTCATCTAACAATTCTACTACCTTCGCCGACTTCGTACACTACCACCATATCTACACCGCTGCCCAGACCAAACAATGCCTCTACACCACAATACGCCCGGCTCGCCAGACCTCTCTCCAATTGAGAACTGCTGGCGCAATACAAAGCAGTTTGTACGCGCAAATCATTGTTTAACTAGCCTAGGTTCCGACTTTGATAGCCTTGGTGATGGAGGGTTGGAGGCGAATTCCACAGCCCACATTGATAAGTAAGTGGGTTTTATGGTAGTGCGGATGAAGAATGTGTTAGCTTGCGGTGGGCAGATGACTGGCTGGTAGGCTGTGGGGTGACACCGGTACTTAGGGCGACTTAGATTTGTATAGAAAATTAGCCTTGTGTGTAGGTACTGCCGGGTAATGAATCTCTATTATTTTGTCGACCGGTTTGGTAGGTAAGTGGTAAGTAGGTATGTGCCTGGTTTGCCTGGCAACCTGGGTGCTTCAGGTGCTGTATGTACCCCAACGTGGAGTACTTTTGTCGACAACACCTCGGCTGAACCTCGCACCTTGCTCCTGCAACCTCCATCTGAACCAGTAGGTCCAACAGCGCCATCTCGTCCCTCGTCCCGCTTCATCGAAGCACAAAGTCTCACTCTCTCCTCACTGGTTCCTGCTCTGGATTTCAAGCAATCCTAGGCATGGACCAGTGAATAGTCCCTGACTGGTTGGGCTTGCATCTCGTCGAATACAGCAGTAAATCATCCTGTCTTTGGGTTGACCTGCCTTAGCCTCGCGACCTGAACAGCAGCCGCAGAGCGCTCGGCAGCACCCGTGGCGACTCGCGCCCAAACACGCGATCCCGAGCCTCTCCCTCTCGCCACTCCACCTTCGCCTCCCCCCCTGACTGACATGCCACCTCCAAACACCCCCGAAGAGGGAATCCTGCCCGCAGCCATGTCTTATCAAAGAGCCCGCAATTCTCGTCGGCACATGTACAGACGCGCTTCGGCAGGACCGTCGGTATCACCGCCGCCAGCAGTGCGACCTCCCACACCACCATCCGGACCGTCGCCGGCTGCACCAGACGCATCAAGACCGGGCTCGGCAGCTCGCCGATGCTCGTCGAAATGCCAGTGCATCCCGGACCTAGACTACCAGTCCCTCGACTATGAGCTGCCCGTGGATCCGGCACTTCAGTGCCCCATATGCCATACGCCCTTCCATCAGCCGCTAACCACCAGGATGTGTGGCCACACCTTCTGCTCCGAATGTTTAGACCGCTCGCTCAAGACACAGCCCATCTGCCCGATTGACCGCCAACCCGTGAACTCCAGCCGAGATCTGTATCAAGCGCGCGTCATCTCCGACCAGCTCGACCACCTCAAAGTCAAGTGTCCGAACAAGGGCTGCGACCATGTCTGCACTCGCGAACTTCTCGTCTCCCATTTCGAGGTCTACTGCAGCCAGACCCTGGTCCACTGCCCGGACCCATTCTGCAACCTCCGTGTTCTCCGGGGCGACGCACACCCGTTGAACGGCTGCTTGCACAAGAATACGTCCTGCCAGTACTGCGGGGCACATGTCATAATTGCGGACCTCGAGTCACACTACGACGACAGCTGCTCGGGTCACACAGCCAAATGCTCACACTGCAATGCCATTGTCGTGCGCCACCATATGGACAAGCATCTTGCCAAGGATTGCCCCGGCACGAAGAAGCACTGCAAAAATGTGGAATTCGGCTGTCCGATGCTCGATAGACGACTGGTTGTCGATGAGCACGAGCGGCTTGGCTGCGTTTATGAGGCTATTGGAAAACTAGTATTACAGCGGCTGGAAGACCGCGCGAGAATCGAGGACCTTGAAAGTCGCCTGAAAACCATGGATGCCCGTGTGCAACGAGCGGGGCACCAAGGGACCTCGCCGTCCACTAGACCTCGGATGGGCAGCAATAACTTCATGCCCGGCTTTGTCCCAGATGCCAATACGGACACTGGCCCGCGCACCCCCGCCGGCAATCCCGCATGGGGCTCTCCTGAAGACTACATGCTCGTACAGTTCGAGCGGCTGGAGGCCAAGATTGAAGAGGTACAAAAAATGGCCTGGGAGATCGACGGGCAACAAGCTGTGAGGCATCTCAACGAAATCTTGCGAATGAACGAGCAACTCCATGAACTCAGCAGCAGAATGAACACCCTCAGTTTGCAGGTGCGGTCTTTGGCGGTGAACGCGCAACAACAAAACAGCGGGCAGCAACGGGCAAGGGCCTCGGAAGGCCCTTCGGCGCCCCCCTCGGGAACTGGTGCAGGCACGAGAACTCCCTCCCACGAGGAGGGGCGCCGCTACCATGGCAACCCTCCCCCCAGGCGCAACAGCGATGGCAGAGGCCAGCATCCGCCCCGGCTGTAAACAATCTCATTCTTACCATGCACATTCTAGAGACAAGATGGCTTCATTGAGACTGGACTGAAGCGTGTTGATACCTATCAGCTGCTCCATCCTGCTACTCTGCTTGGTAAAGCTACCTGGCTAGGAATTTCTTTTCATTTTCTGGAGGCTGTAAAGGGCATTTGATACCCCCGCTTTCTCTTCGGCTTAGAAACTCAGCGGAACGATGATTCATGAATTATGCTTTATATACATTTATTTGGGCTGGAGTTTGTTTCGAAGCTTAGAGAAGCTCAAAACCCCCCTCTTTTTGAGGCCAGGAGATTGGAAAAAGAAACAATACTGGTTTCTTGACCGATCTATAGGCTTTGTTATCTTGGGGGAAATACATGGGGATAGGAGAGTGAACTCTCAGATAGAACACGGGACTGTGCATCACTCCGCGAGGAGAATTGCCTTGGACAGACAATTGGATGGTTTTCGATCCAACTAAAACTCTGGCTAGCCTGGCGCCAGCTTTTGTGATGATAAAATTGAATTTCCAGAATCATGGTGAAACCAGATGACATCCGTGGCAGGACGACCTTTCATCCCGCTCATGCAGGCGTCTCGAGTTGCATAATCACCCCAAGGCTTGGCGCTATCCATATACATTATTATGTAATAGTCAACGGGCGGTTTGGCTGGTTTATCAAACGTCTGCTAGAAAGGGATTTATGTGAAGATGAAGAGTGGTATAGTCTTAGAACCTGGCTGGTTTGGATGTAATGACACTACCTAAGGTCCTACTCTACAGAAGTGAATGCAGTGAATTTGAGGTGAGCGTAATAATGCGGGCGCTGTTGTTGCCAGGTTCTGCGAGGTTCTGCTTCCTTGTGGTTCGGCGAATCAGGTTCGAGGGGTTTCCCCAGTGATTGGAAGCTTCAGCCCTGTTCTGACAGGGCCCCCAAACTAATTCCCAGGTAAGGCAGCCTGGGGTCCAGCTCTCCTCAACCCCGCCATCATCCATCTACATAGTACTCCAACCCGAGCTCTAGGCAACTCTTCTCCGTTTCCCTTCCATCTTCTGCCGGCCATTTTCTCTCTTCCCCTCGCACTCTTGTCATCGGCTACGAGAACAATAGACCTCTCACCGACCATCACCGACCATCACCGAGGAGATGAACCCGAACGATGAACCCGCGCAGCCAGCGCAGACAGCGCCGCCAACCCCGGCAGCACACCCAACCCCAGACGCGCCGGACCAGGAGACCATGGAGCAGATTCGACGAAGAAGGCTTGCGAAGCTGGGAGGATCTGCCCCGTCCCCTTCAGCCTCACCGAAGCCCGCAATGGGCGAGCCTTCCACGGCTGCACCAGCACCTGCACCAGCCCCAGTAACAACAATAGCAAGCCCGAGCTTGATCGAGGCGGCGGAGCAAGGTCCCAAAGAGGCCGATACAGTGAACCGACAGAAGATCAACATCTCACCGGCGGCGAACCAAACCACAGCAGGTATTGCCATCAACGACTCCCACAATAAACGAGCGCGAGACATTGATTCGTCACCAGCAACCCCACCGCCCCGAAAGCAGACGCCCAAGGCAGAGTCGATTGAAGACTACACCAACCGGACTTTGGAGCATGTGTTCCACATCACCGTCGACCCGAGCCGCAAGACGGATAGCGTCGGACCTAAGCTGAAGTTTCTGGGCAATCTGTGCGAGGAGCTGGTCGGTGATGGCAGTCCCTTGAAGCTGTCTTTGGAGAGGATCGAGGAGGCGATTATGGAAGCGGCCACGGCATTCCCCCGAGACAAGCCCCTGCTCGACTACCTCCTCCCCTGCTGGAAGCGCGTAACAAAGATGATCAAGAGCCTCCGTCCTGGGGCCTCCCAGAAGGAGGAGAAGGAGGATGTCTTGAAGGAGGCGAGGCGCTTGTGCTTCAGCAACTGCATCTTTACCATCACCATGCCGGAACTTTTTGGGTACATTGTTATGTCTGTGTCTTCGGAGCTCGAGTGTCTGTGCTAACCTTGTATAACAACACAGGCGAGACCCAAATGTGCACCATGATACGTTGGTACCTTATCTTCTGAGGGAGGTGGACGCCGAAAATGGCTTGGGCATTGACTTTGTCACCGAGGCCGTCGCCCGCTTTGAAGAGGATGATACAATCAAACCCCTATTCACAAAGGCCATGGTGGACATCAGCACCAAGCTCTCCACCATGAGCATGAACGACAACTACAAACCATGTGTCAATGTGAGCCAGCACAACAGAACCATATAGGGCGTTTATCTATACTAACCTCATTCCCAGGCATTGTTGACTTACTCCAGGTTTGCACCTCTACTGGATGCACTGGCAGAGAATGGCCGCTTCCAAATGGCGCAATCCGCCCCGGGAATCGAGAGACACACCTTTCTCGGCCCCTTCTTCCGGATCTCACCCCTGCAGCCAGAGGTCACCACAGTCTACTTTTCGGGCCCAAGGACAATGGATAAGGGACGTATTGCGACATCGCAGAGTGCGCTCCAGATGACCCTCGCCGCCCATCAGACGGACCTTCGAACTATTGTCAACGCATTCATACGTGCAAGCACCAAAACCAAAAACCGGGTGCTAGACTGGTTTGCGTACATCATGAACTCTAACCACAAGAGACGGGCTCTCCAGGTCGACCCAAAGGAGGTCTCCTCGGACGCCTTTATGATCAACGTCACTGTGATTCTTGACTACCTGTGTGAGCCGTTCATGGACTCCACCTTCTCCAAAGTAGGACGTATCGACATCAACTATTTCAGAAGAAACCCCAGAGTTGACATCAAGGAAGAAACCAAGTTGAACGCTGACCAGTCAGAATCCGATGCCTTTTACGCCAAAAAGGTGGATGGCGAGTGTAACTTCATCACCGAAGTCTTCTTTTTGACCTTGGCAGCGCACCACTACGGTAGCGAGGCAGCCAATTCCAAGATGAAGCTGCTGGACAAGGACATCAAATACTACGAGAAGCACATTGCCGCGATGGAAGCGGAGCGCATTAAGCTGGCGTCCAGACCGGATCAGCTCCGCCTCTTCGAGGAAACACTCCAGCGGCACATGGCGGTCTTGGAAAAGGCTATGGCCTTGAAGTTCACCATTGAGGGCGTGCTACTGGACCAAAAGATGCAAAGCCGGTCTCTGCAGTTTATGAGATACGTGGCTGTCTGGCTGCTTCGAGTTGCTAGCCAAACAGAGTACACTCCGGAGAGGTCCCTGCGGCTTCCGCTCTCGGCTTCCCAGCCAATGGCATTCAGCTGCCTCCCCGAATACGCACTACAGGACGTTGTAGACAACTTGAAGTTTCTTTTCCGTTATGTCCCTCAGGTCATCCTGTCGGCGGTTGGAGATGAGATGATCGCACTCTGCGTCACATTCTTGGAGTCGTCCGAGTATATCAGGAACCCGTACTTGAAGAGTTCGTTGGTCTCGTTGCTTTTCCAGGGCACTTGGCCCATGTACCACCTTAAGAAGGGGGTCCTGGCCGATGTCATGACGAACACCAAATTTGCCAACGACTATTTGCTCCATGCCATCATGAAGTTCTACATCGAGTGTGAATCGACGGGAATGCACACGCAGTTCTACGACAAATTCAACATCCGCTACGAGATCTTCCAGATAATAAAATGTATCTGGGTCAACGATGTGTACAAACAGCAGTTGACCCAGTCAAGCAGGTAAATCTCGCCCGCACCTCTGTTGTTTGCTTATTGATGAATGCTAATATGGAGCAGGTCCAACCGGTCATTCTTCGTCCGTTTTGTCAATCTTCTCATGAATGATGCCACCTATGTGCTGGATGAGGGTCTAAGCAAATTCCCCAAGATTCACGACTTGCAGGTGAAGCTAAAGGGGAACCTGTCGCAACAAGATCGAGAAAAGGCCGAGGAAGAATTGAAAGCAGTCGAACAGCAGGCTACATCATACATGCAGCTAGTGAATGAGACTGTTGGCATGATGAAACTCTTCACGGATACGTTGAGCGAAGCATTTACGATGCCCGAAATCGTCCAGCGCCTGGCTGGCATGCTCGACTATAACCTCGACATCCTCACTGGCCCCAAGTCCAAATCCCTCAAGGTGGACAATGCAGAGAACTATTCTTTCAACCCCAAAACACTTCTGCCCGAGATCATCGACATTTACCTCCGCCTCGGGTCCAGCGCCGCCTTCGTCAACGCAGTCGCCTCAGACGGCCGCTCGTACAAGCCCGACACCATGAAAAGCGCCGGCACTATTCTCCGCGCAAAGCAACTGAAGGAGCCTGACGAACTCGCTGCCTGGGCTACGCTATGCAAGAAATTCGAGGCTGCCAAAGAGATATTTGATCGTGCCGAGCTCGATTTTGACGATGCCCCAACCGAGTTTGAGGATCCCATCATGGGCATGCTCATGACCGATCCCGTCATCCTCCCGTCCAAGGCTGTTGTAGATCGGTCAACTATCACACAGCATCTGCTGAGTGATCCCAAGGATCCGTATACAAGACAACCAATGACGATTGATGATGTCATCCCGGATACGAAGCTGAAGGAACAGATTGAGGCGTGGAAGACGGAGAGGGTGGCTGCTGCGAGACAAAGGGCTGCCGATAAGATGGACATGACGGAATGAGTGGCAATATACTGGGGCCAGATGGATTGGGAGCTTTTTTTCTATTCTCAAGCTACTTCTTTTTTTCCCCATGTCGTGAGTACTGGGACATGAATAATAGACACGGTCCGGGAGTTTGGGAGATTGGCGTGTGGAATTATTGTTTTTAACACCATTATTATATCATAATTTTCGTCGGCGGTTCTACTCAGGCAGCTAGGCTGGCGGGAGGGGGCGCGAGGGTTTCTGTTCTTGTCCTGTGATGCCGGACACGGGCAAGCAGTGATGGCTCTTCCCAGACATGTCGCTATGCTCGTAGGATACGTAGATCTTTACTTTGGGCACGAATTTGTGGCGGGAGCGTGAGATATGCTGAGGACGACTAACGAAAATTCGAGCGAAACTTCCCGTCATATCATGCTCGTTTCTGTGATTCTCTTACTAGTGAATGCGGGTATCACTTTTGACTTTGTAGTTCCTCTTTGTTTTCATTTTCATTCTTTTCTTCTTGTTTTTGGCTCCCTGTTCTTTCACTCCCAACAGAAAAGGGGGGAGGTGGGGGGGGAGGATGGAGCAGAAGAATGGGGGTACCGATAGGTCCATAGGTCCCAGATTCACGGCAGACAAACCAATACCAAATTTACAAGTCGATAACTTGTAAAAGAATTCTGTGAACTCTTCGGTCTTGTCATGACGCTTACTGTGATTTGACGCGTTGCGGAACTCGTATCCTGGTATAAATCCTAACTTGGCGGGCCTGCTTCCGTGCCTCGTTATCAGGAACATTAGGTACAGACAAAAAGTCGTGTATAACCAGCATTGGTGTTCCAAGTACTTTGAAGGCACTTACTACCTTACCTGGGCAAGGGGAATCTTACTGAGGCTGACTTAGCTTTTATATTAACGGAAGCAACCGAAAAGGGATATTATCTTCCCTGTTTATTCTTCTAACATCCCCAGTGTCGCGGCTCCGGCCTTGTGTGCAGCAGTTATCTGGACATTCGGTCCTGGTCATTGATTCCGATCAGCGGGGACGTCTTCATTAGCGGCGACTATTAACAGATGACTTTTTTCCCCTTCGGCGATTAAGACTGGCAAGGTTTTCTCCATCTCTTATTAATATAATAAGTCACAGAACCTATTTTGCAATTTGATATGTTGCACCGTCGGTTTTTGCTGCCAAAACCCCGAGGAACGAAATTATTCGATCCCTGACTCAGTTCCATGATATACTAGATTGGAAGATATTTCCTTATCACCGATGGTTCGGAGCCAGTGCGCCCCTTGGGCACCGTGGCAATAAGTGTTCTACGGATTAGGGACTCCTTCTACGGATTAGGGGACTCCTTTGTGCCTGCCCCAGTCACACGGGTGCTGTTTCTCTGCGACTTTGGCCGCTTAGATGACGTTTTTCCCCAATGGCCCACAGGACCGAGCCAACGACCCCACCGCAATGGCGGGGCAGGCCCTCAGGTCCTGAGCTGAGGAGGGGGTTTGGTGGACGTTTGTAGGTACCTTCCCTTAAGTATATAAGCCGAGGAGCCTGTGTTGAAATCACGACAAAGAAGGAATCCGTGAACCAACCTGGAAGTTCAAGTTGTTTGGCAAAATCGGGATATATTCTACTGGCTTATTCAACTTGGCTTTCTCACAAAAGATTCCAACCCACGAACAACAGATATGACCAAGGTTCTTTTGACTGGTGAGTTGGCTGCGGTCCCTCCGCGTAGCGCTGTGTGGCCCCGCATCGAACGACACGATGGATGGTGGCCACCGGTCAGAGGCTTCATCCCTGCCCGAACGAAGACGCCGGGAGTTGAGACGAAGAGCTGACTGATATGGTATTTACTCTTTCACAGGAGGCTCCGGCTTTATTGCGGGTATGTTTGTCTGTCTATATATCTTATCCGCCAGATAACGGGGGGCTAAACACGAAGGCTAACATCGAGTCAATTCAGCCCACATCCTGGATCAGCTGCTGTCCAAGGGCCATAGCGTCGTCACGACGGTGCGGTCCGAGGCAAAGGCCTCCAAGATCCGCGCGGCATGGCCTCAAAAGGCCGCCTCGGGTGAACTGGTGACGGCCATTGTGTCCGACATTGCTGTGGACAATGCCTTTGATGAGGTGATCAAGAAGTTCCCTGGCCTCGAAGTGGTTCTTCACACGGCATCACCCTTCCACTTCAATATCAGTCAGTTGTCCCCCTCGAGGGCAAGTAGTACGTATGTACGCACACTAAACAATCCCCACAGCGGACCCTAAGAAGGACCTCGTCGATCCAGCTGTCATCGGCACAACGGGTATCCTTCGCGCCATCGCCGCCTCAGGACCCTCCGTCCGGCGCGTAGTCGTCACCTCGTCCTTCGCGGCCATCATGTCGGAATCCAAAATCGCTGATCCGTCCACCATCTTCTCCGAGACTTCGTGGAACCCCGTGACTCTTGACGACATCCATAACAGTCCGGCCACCGCGTATCGCGCGTCCAAGACGCTCGCTGAGCGCGCGGCCTGGGACTTTGTCAACTCTGGCCAAGCCAAGTTTGATCTCGTGACCGTCAACCCGCCCATGGTTTTCGGACCAGTGTCGCAGCACCTTGCAAGCTTGGAGGCGATCAACACTAGCAACGAGCGGCTTGCCGACTTGCTTGCGGGAAAGTGGAAGCGCGATGGCGTGCCGTCGACAGGCGCGGCGGTCATTTGGGTTGATGTACGAGATGTCGCGGCCGCGCATGTCAAAGCTGGGCTGGAGATTCCCGAGGCGGGCGGCAAGAGGCTGTTTACCACCGCCGGCTTGTTCAGCAACGCGCAGATTGGGCAGATTGTGCGGGACAAGTTCCCCGAGCTGGGCGATAAGCTGCCGGCGCCTAACGCCAAGGGGGGCGAGTTGCCTGCGGAGAATGAGAGGTTTGGGTTCGACAATACGGCGACCACCGAGCTCCTGGGGATTGATTGGATTCCGCTGGAGAAGACGGTCGTGGATACAGTGCTGAGTCTGAAGGCTCTGGGTGCGTACTAGGTTGGTGGAGCAAAAGGGCAGAGAGTGATGGAGATAAAATAATGACTGGCGTAACTATTTCTGCTCATGAAAGCGCTCCGTATCAAAAACGTTACCGCTAGTCAAGTGAAGCATTATTGACATCGACGTCCTTGAGAATGAAAATCGTCAGGCAAGGTGCCATCTTCCTTTTTTCACTGTACCTTAGTAAATATGAAACAGAAATAGCAGGCAGATCTGCTTCTCAACTGAAGATAAAAAGAAGAGGAAAACAAAGAAATGGTACCACAGTGGCTTTGTCAATTGATTTTTACCATTTACAAGGAAGGGGGAAAACAGAAGGCAAAAGGAATTGGGCTGAAATTATAGACTGATAACTGGGGGAACTTCATAAGCTCTTACCACAAGGAAGGTCGGGGAGGGAAAGAGAGTGAGACCGATGTGCGTTTGTATATAGTAAGGTAGTCTGGGGAGCGAACCCATAGCCTTGACAAGTGGCAGTGAGCCAGGTGCGGGCCATACGAGAACCAACGATGTCGGACGCCGAAGCCTGGCCTGGGGGATGACCCCATTTCCCCCTCGGACTTAATGTCAAAAGCCCAGTGCGAAGCCGGCTCGATGTCGCAACTGTGTCGTCACTGTACGGTATTGGCCAATGCCGGCATGCTGGCTTCACAAGTAGAAATAGGGTTTCTAAGTAACCGCATCCTATAAATCAATTCTCGCCAATGTCCATGGCGTCTTCCTCACTCTCTTGCCGTGCCTGGGGATGATGGTTGTGCTCCAGTTCCTTGATCCGCCCCAGTATCCCCTCCTTCCAGACCACGTATTCCTTCCTTTTGCGCTCGCTCAGGTAATCGTACCGCTCCTGAAACATGGTGTCTGCTCTCCTGAGCTGGAGCGGTTCTTGTTTGCTGCCGTCGTCGTCGTCGCTTTCCTCCCCTTCAGTGCCATCCGCAACAGCCTGAGCCAAGTCGTCTATCCCCCGTGCCCAGTCTAGCTCGAGCCATCCATTGCGGTTGATTTTTAGTGCTGCCGCATCCAAGTCCTTGGCGCGTATGCTGTGCCAGCCCTCCCACTTCTCATTATCGTCGTCATCCTCTGCCTCCTCCTCCCCATCTTCGTCCATGTTGGCTTGCCTTTTCCCAGTGGTTTTAGCCTTTGGTTTGACCTCCCCTCTTGCCCTAGCCAGTGCCGTGACCAACTCCTTCCGAAACTTGGCGTACTGGACCGCGTCCAGGTCCACGCCGCTGCACGTCACCCCCCGCCACACGTACAGGTACAGCGCGCCCAGCAAGGCAACCGGGTTGCCGTTGACCCACTCGTCGTCGGTGCGGTGCCCCCGCGGGGCCACGATGGATTCCACACCGGACATGACCACGGGCCCGATACGCGCGGGGCCGAGTTCGGCGCAAAGAAAGCGGAGTGTCGGCCGGATCCAGGGGGGCAGGCCATCGGAGTCTTTTGCTGCCGATGGAGTGGCTGATTTGGAGGCCGTCCCACGGCGGAACTGGGCCAAGGTTTTGTCTTTGCTGGGGGTGGTTCGGGCCTGTGACTTGGAGGGGGAATTGCCTAATGGTTTTTGTTGACTTGGGGTGCGGAGTCTTGAGTTTGGGGTCTTGGCTGCTGCTGCTCCTCCTCCAGGCGTTGAACGGCTAGGGGTGCCGGGCGTAGAAGACGAGGCCGGCAGGATCTTGTCTAGATGGTTGTATAATCTCTTGTAGATGCGCGGCGGGATGGGTGGCCGCGGGTCTATGGGCGGAAGGTTCAATGAGATCTTTAGTCTGATCTGTGTTAGTCTCACTGAGGGTAGAAAGCGAGATGAGAAGGTGTACCTGTCGCAAGCAATGTGAGCGCATGCATACGGCCTGGCGACTTCTTCCTCGCCCTTCAGCATGCTTGCTCGGTGCCGTGACTGTGCCAGCAGGGAGCTCGCCAGCTCTGTAAGAGGCTGGGGCAACGCTGCGTTGTTGGTTGGCAGAAGAGAGACGAGCGCCTGCTCGATAGAGCGATTCATGATGGCTGCTAGCGAGAAGAAAAGACCATAAAAGGTATTTCTCAAGACACAGTGCTTTAGACACTCTTATTCTTGTTTTTCGGTGTTTTTTATTTTGGTCTTGTCGGCTCCATTCATTCAAGCTCGCGATATCAGTTGTCGACTACCACTGGCTGTCGCTGCTGCTCTATGAGCTCAGCAAAGGAATGACGCGACTTACTGCGAGTCAGCAAAGGCGCATAACGCGAGGGCACGTGCACTTGCACTTCCCCTAGTGCCCTCTTTGCACAGTAGGTTCGCACTAGCCGGAATTTGCCGCAACCTTGCCACGCCCACGACGCAGCGAGCTTGCTTGGCACGTATGGTCCACTGCGGAAAAGGAAAAAAACCGGGGTGGCCAGTAGGTTCCATGCCAAGACCCAGGGTGGGTTCAATAGGTGGTCGCCAATTCAACGTCGGCCGCCTCTTGCATCACATCACCGAGCACTTCTCCAAACCCGTTGAACCAACGCGCTTTCCAGGGGGCATGTCGCAGAAGGCAAGATGGCTTTCTACACAAGCGGGCTGCCGGTGAGTGCTTTTCTGCCCTTACGTTTTGGCTCGAGCAATGCGACTTGTAGTTTTTGCGAGACAACCGTGGCTGACCCATCATTCGCTTTTTCAGAGCATCGCAGCGGCCACCACCGACTTGTGGCCGTCCATCTCAAATTCCCTGATAATCCCGTGGAGAGGCTCCAGCCGGGCCTCACCATCTCCCCAAGCGCCGGCGCAGGCACAGCGGACGACAAATGCGTCGACCACGCTCGCCCGCCCTGGGTCAACCCACACAGCGACGGCCTCGACCAACAAGAATCCCTTGCCCGCGACCGCAACGACTACAGTGGATGCAAAGCCGCAAATCCCGGACTTCCTCACTGACACAGCCTTGCCGCACCCCATCATCATCCGACCCCTAGTCGATGCTGTGTCGTTGTCAACGCCTATGAACATCGCTTCGGAAATATCGAATATGTCCCCTCGCTCCCTCGCTATGGCAAATCCCATGTTCCGTCGCTCGTTCGGTGTCTTGACGTCGCGGCCCTTGGGCTCGCTGCCCGCCATGCGCTCCATGAGTACCTACCATCCTAACCGCATCCAGCCTCTTCGCTGGGTAGCACAGAACTCCTATGGCCACGTCCAATACCGCGGCTTTGGAACCGGCGGCCTGTCCAGGAGCATTATGGCGAGCCGTGAATCCGCCGCGAATCAGTATCCGAACAGCGCCATCATGCAGAACGCCTTCTACCAGGTCCTCTTGAGGGCGAACATGCCTGCCATCGTCGTCGAGAGATACCAGTCAGGCCGCTTTGCGACCAACGAGGCGACAGACGATGCCTACCAGAAGGCGCTTCGGATGCTTAACGGTACAGCCGGCGCAAGCGGTCAGGCCGAGTCTTACTCGCACCCCAGCGGTCTCTCGGCAACTGAAGTCCAGGCTGTTGGCCAGGCTGTGGCTGCTCATCGCACTGGCGCAAACCTCGCTGTCTCTACAAAGGGGGTTGGGACCAAGAGCGGCCCGCTCCATGTCGTTGTCGATGAGACTATCGGTTCCTCTCTCTTCCGTTGGATCAAGTTCTTTTTCTGGTTTGGCCTGTCGACGTATATTACTATGGTGGGAATCACATTTGCCGTCGAAGGGTTGACGTCTATCAAGCGACCTGGCGGGAGATTTGACAGCCCCGAAGCCAAAGCCGAAAACCAGAAAGCCCGCTTTACCGACGTTCATGGCTGCGACGAGGCCAAGGAAGAATTGCAAGAATTGGTCGATTTCCTACGAAACCCTGAAAAGTTCTCCAACCTCGGTGGCAAGTTGCCCACAGGTGTTTTGCTCGTTGGACCCCCCGGTACCGGCAAGACTTTGCTGGCTCGTGCCGTCGCTGGAGAGGCCGGTGTGCCGTTCTTTTTCATGTCGGGCAGCGAGTTCGAGGAAATCTACGTTGGTGTTGGCGCTAAGCGTGTCCGTGAGCTCTTTGCGGCTGCAAAGGCTAAGGCCCCTTCTATTGTGTTCATTGACGAACTGGACGCCATTGGTGGCCGAAGAAACTCTCGGGATGCCTCTTACGCCCGGCAGACACTCAACCAACTTTTGACCGAGATGGACGGCTTCGAGCAGAACAGCGGAGTCATTATTCTTGGCGCCACAAACTTTCCCGAATCCTTGGACAACGCTCTCACCAGACCTGGCCGATTTGATCGTCACGTTGTCGTCTCTCTTCCCGATGTCCGCGGCCGCATCGCCATCCTGAAGCACCACGCCAAAAAGATCAAGGCGGCGGCCGATGTAAACATGGAGGCCATCGCATCTCGTACTTCTGGTCTTTCCGGTGCTGACCTCGAGAACATTGTCAACCAAGCTGCTATCCATGCCAGCAAGATGAAGGCGCAGGCTGTTTCTCAAAAGGATTTTGATTGGGCCAAGGACAAGGTTCTCATGGGTGCTGAGAGAAAGAGCATGGTCATCTCGCCCAAAGAGAAGGAAATGACGGCTTATCACGAGGCTGGCCACGCTCTAGTTGCCTACTTTGCTCAAAACTCTTCGACTGAACTATACAAGGTCACGATTCTCCCCCGTGGTCAAAGCTTGGGCCACACTTCCTTCCTTCCGGAGATGGATAAGCATTCGATGAGTGTCAGGGACTACCTGGGCGCCATCGATCGTGCCATGGGTGGCAAGGTCGCGGAGGAAATTGTTTACGGCAACGAGCTGGTGACCAGTGGAGTCAGCTCTGTAAGTGGATTCATCTCCCCCGTATCTACCTAGTATGCTATTCTAACCACGAATTCCAGGACCTCGACATGGCCACCAGAACGGCATGGCAAATGGTGGCACAGCTAGGCATGTCGGAGAAGCTGGGCCCCGTGGAATATCTACGCAAGTACAGCCAACTCAGCTCTGAGACGCGAGCCATGGTGGAGTCGGAGGTCAAAAAGGTCCTTGACGAGTCGTACGACCGGGCCCGCAAGCTCTTGATATCCAAGAGGAAGGAGCTTGATCTCCTTGCTAAGGCGCTTGTCGAGTACGAGACACTGGACAAGGACGAAGTGGCCAAAGTCCTGCGAGGCGAGAAGCTGACAGACCGCATCGCTGTCCCCCCGGGCCCCATGGCGATTCCTAAACCGGCCGGTCTGCTAGACCCCGGTATCCCGTTTCCACCACCACTCCCGGGTGATGGGCCCGGTGACGGTGGCGCTGGCGAGGGCTCTTCTCCACCGCCCCCACTACCCCCGGTGGCGGCTAGAACCGCTCTGGAAGTTCAAAGCAAGAACTAAGGGCATCACGTAGATTTTATCATGGCTGCGTCTCGTCTGTCAGCGAAGTTCCAAGTTGGCATGTTCATACAAGTATTGATTGATATATAGCCGGCGGTTATGGGGGTTTCCAATTGGCCGAGACTGGGTTTCAGGATCCCTCATATCTAGACTGGACTGAACAAGGCATTGGGAGACATACGGCGTTTTCTTTTTGTTATTGTTTTGTTTTATTTTGTTGTTGTAAACAAAAGGAAAAGTTTAATATCCCCGCCCCTCCCTCATTAGCGGTGTGTTCTTTTTGTAGTCCTGTACATAGAAATGAGTTAGGGTGAAAACGGAAAATTCATATTAGACTTGCGTTTTGACTTTTGAGGGTGGAAGGGGAAGTGGATAGGAGCAGCAGCTTTGAGTAAAGAGTGAAACCAAAAACTACCTTGATAGATTTCTGCCCATGACTCACTCCAGCCAGCAGCAATGTGAAATAAACACCGAGTGAGTCAGTATGGTGCTGCATGTACCGGTACCTCCCTCCTTATCTGGTCCCATCAAAATCATCCTGACCCTCAAAGTCATCATCTGCGCCCGATATATCGTCGTCGTCGTCTTCTCCCCATTCGCCAGGCATTCCCGTTGGAAGATCCTCGCCATCACCCTCCCCATCATGGCCAATAATATTGGGTAGATATTGATCGAAAAACTGGCGCATGAAGCCCTGGCGGCCAAAAGCAGCCAGCTCGTCATCGTTCTCAACGTCACTAGGACGAAGACTACCAACAAGGTCATTACCTTCATAAAAGGTATCAATTCCTGGCGGAAGGTTTGCCAGCGCTTGATTCCCCGCTACCATGGCCGCCTGGATTTCGGCCTCCCTGCCCTCTGTTTCTGCAAGCGGCAGAATTTGTTCCTCAACGGCCTGCGCCTGCATCGCCATATCTCTAAGCTGGTCCTGCAGCTCGGGGTCGTTGGGATTCTCGCGGATGGCCCTGGCGAAGACGGCGCGCATGTCTACGGGCAGCAAGGCACGCAGCCTACTCCTTCTGTCATCGTAATCGCCCGTCACCTCCCAGGGCTTGGACTGGGTGGGGCCGGAAAAGACATTATCATCCTTTGGCGGGGGTAGGGGGTCGAAGTCGAAATTCGGCGTCACATGGAGCAGCTGTCGCGGGACGGCAGACATGATGTCGGGGTTGTTGTCGAGGTAGACGAAGCGGGCGGTGCCGAGAGAGACGGGCGACCCGGACGGGAGAGAGGACATGTCACTCACTTTTTGCGCAGCGATGGCGGCGCCGAGGAGCAAAGATACGGCGTCTGGGCCGCCCCACAGGTGCTTTGTCAAGTAGATGTACAGCTTGGTGTGCAGAGCCTCGTCGTCGTCCCGGGGCTGCACGCCCCAGATGGATTTGGGCGTGTCGAGGTTTAGGGTGCTGAACAGCGAGCAGTATAGCCAAGGGAGGCGCTCAATTCCCTGGATCAGAGTGGCTTTGGCACCCTCTCTATCCTTGAGCTGAAGCTGTGCGAGGGCCAGAGTCTGCCGAGCGTAGAGTGCGTGCGGTCCGTCAAAGAGCTTGGATCTGCACAAGTCCACAAACCACTGCGCCTCATATGCACGGATAGCGAGGACGTGGATCCAGTTTATCATGGCGTAGGGGTCGTCATGATTGAGACCCAAGAACAGCTTGGCCCATTCGAGAGCGGTGCGGAATGTGCCCTTGACGATCAGCTTCTGGATAAGATTGTGCCCAGCCAGGTAGAATTGTCGGTTCTCGGGCCTGTTGAAATCCATCTTCACCCGGCCTTGCTCCAGCTTCTTGCGGAAATCGCTGAGGCTGATTCTCCCAAACGAGAACACGGCTCTCTCGATGAGGTCGGCGGCGAGGGCCGTGTTCTGGTCTTGCCTAGCCACCTTGCTCACCTGGATGAGCGAGGAGATATGATAGGGGTTGCGCTGCAAGAAGTGGACGAGCTGCATCGGGTCATACATCTGCACCAGCCCGAAGAAGCTGGCCTCCAAGGCGTCGTAGTTCTTGTCGTGGGCAAAAGCGAACTCAACAACGTCGTCGTCGTTCCCGCCGCCGGTGAGGCGTGTCATTTTGAGACCATGTGCCGAATCCTTCGGCCAGTTCTTCTTACCATCTATGAAGGGATTCGTGCGCAAAACAGTATCAAACATGCTCGCCTTGCCTGGCCGTCCTGGGACAGTTGGGTGGGCGGCGAGATAGGTTTCGAGGTCGACGCCGTCTCGTGGGTTGCCGCGTGGTCGATTTTCCTCGGGGGTCTCCTCAGCCTCGGCTGATTCCATGACCTTGCCGAACATCTTGCGCATCTCGTTCATGGCCTTTAAGTTCTGGAAGTTGATGCTCAAGAGGTCGCCAACTTGAGTGGCTGGAGGCTCTGCCGACGAGCCGGCTTCGAGATGTCCGGCGATCTGTCCAGGCTTTTTCTCCAGCTTCAGCTCCTCGAGCACTCGGTCAATCTCATCCATCGAGTCGCGGTCACCTTGGGCTGGCGCTGCTGAAGTGTCGACGTTCTTTCCCTTCTTCTTCTTCTTCTTCTTCTTGGACTTTTTGCTCTTCTTGGCTGGGGCAGGTTCGTCGTGTGCCTGGCCGCCTGTTGATTCGTTCCGAGTCTGTTCAGGTGCGGGCTCGTCCTCTTCAGTGTTTTGGTCATCATCGTCATCATCGCCTCCCATGTCACCGAGGGCGGCGAAACCCGAAAAGACGTTTGCTCGAGGCTTTGCTGGAACAGGCTCATCCTCAGACTCGTCGTCTTCAGCTGCTGCCACTGCCTCAGTATTGTTGAGATTCAGCAGCTCTTGCTGCTTTCGCAGCTTGCGCAGTTGCCGACTGGCCATGTTGTCTAACCCTGTGGCCTCTTTGTGTCACCTTTGGCTTTTGGGGGATGTTCCGCTAAACCGGGTCGCCCAGTATGCTGGCCAACCGAAGTGGCGATGAGACTTCACTCAAGTCCTGGGGTTTTTTGGGATCCCGAAATGCGCACCACTCAGGCTGCGTCACTTAGCCCCGCCGTGTACGACGTGGAAATATGTTTAACAGTGGTAAATATGAGGATCGAAGCGACTGCTCAGGACTAACTGATCATGAAGTCACAGTTGTCTTCTTTAAATCAGCCACGTAAAAAAAAAGAAGAGGGTTAAAAGCTTAGTTCCTTCATCAATTGTGCTTGGTGACTGACAAAAGAAACCAACCTGGAATAGACTAGCGATGCCTGGGCAATAAGGTGGGGTCAGAGGGGCACTGAAATACAGCGAAAGTTGGCGATCCAACGGCCAAGGTTGTAGCACCCAGCCGCTAATTACGGGTAGGTATTATGTAAGGAATAAATTGTCGATTGTTGAAAATACAGCACAACTCCTGGCTGACTACGTATTAACAGCGAATCATCAACCTCACAGCAGCAACATTGTGTCATAGTAACCACCTAGTACGTACCAGATCTTTCACAAATGCCTTGAGCGCAAGACCCCCGCCTTTCGTCCCCCGGAGTCCGAGGCGAAAAGACTCGTCGAGTTCGGACGACAGATGAGCCAGCTCAACCTAGGCAGTTACCTATCCTGAGTTTTCGAGGGTTGATGGTGCGTGTTCATCATGCATGCAACCTCACAAGCTACCTTGAGTATTTCTTTGGGCAAGAAGGCTAGCGACAGCCATGATCCTAGTCTGGGGCATTAAGTGCCATTGATAGAGCACTCACTTCATAGTAAGATGTGCTTTCGCTTTTCTTTCGTAGTATGTATATATTATATAACGTCACTTCGGCCGTCTTATCCGTCCATCCATCAATCCATACATGTATATCGTTTGCCTTTTACAACTCCTTCTATTACTCGAAGCATCATTTTCCGCCCACGAGCTACGTAAGTATCCACGATTTGCCGTTCCGTTCGTAGGTGGTTCCTAAAGTCGCCTTAGGGAAGTCCCTATCCAGAGCCTTTTTTTTATATAAAAAAAAATGCGAAGAAAGGCAAAGGAAACAAACCAACGAACCCGAGAAGCAGCTTTCTTCCCATCCAGGCCATCCAACAAGGTGCACAACAAAACCCTCCCCCCCAGGTTGGTATGAAGACAACAACTTCCTACCAACAATTTCTGGCGTTATTCAGATGGTAGACAACTTGATCTAACCATATCACCCCTTCCGTGTCATCTCAAACCTAGCATCGCCTGAGACTACTCGCCTCAAACTCGTGCGGCATGAGGCCGTATCAGATATATATGTACCAGCCTCATTCATGTCTTGGTTGTCTCGTCCTCATGTTATCTTGTCCATCAATTATTGCCTCTGTCCGTGTCGCACTTATTTAGACTCTATTTACGAAGCCGGCATTTTAAGATCAAGAGCCCAAACGTGGCTCTAACAACAAGTGGTTCCGTGGAGTTTGAGTGGCTACAGACCTGCCGTGGGCTTGAAGTTTAATAGTTTTTATCTGATATTGTGGGAAGACTTACGAGGCTAGCCAGACATTATTGGTTTATAGCCCTAGATCGATCGCTCATCTTTGTTTTCCCTTTTCTTCCCAAAATCCAGACACCATGCATGTGAATGAATAGCTCAGTAGACCATGACGCTAGGAGGGTATCACTCACTATCAAACAATTACCTCATCGCCAATACTTTGAAGCATGATAGTGCTCCATGGTATTTTTTACAGACACTTCCAGCCTGCCAGTCCAATGGAAATGCGGTTCGCCCAACAACGGCATACCAGCACCATCATTCATCTCGCGTGCCTCATCATACGCCTTCCTCGTTTTTAGCCGATACTCCTTTATTGCACCAATAACATCACTCATTCTTTCCAAGTCCCGGCGCGTCGGCTTACGCATGCTACTACTTTCACTAAAAAGCATCGCATCCCACGCCACAGGAAAAATGTAGGACCCGGGTGGAACCCCAGCGGCGACGTGGCTGGGGGAGGCGGGCTCGGGCGGCGGATGGCTGGCAGCAGCGGCGTGGCGCAGATCACCGTCTCTGAGGAGACTCAGGTATTCATCAACGGCAGCCGTGCGGCGATTTTGGCAGCCACTGCCAGTCCAGACTGGCACGGTAAAGGGAAGCCCACTGCGGGGATCAAGGCCAGAATACGACGAGCCCACGCCTTCTCCTGTCTCGGGGTGGTGCAGTTCCAGTAGTCGGCCCGATTCTCCGGACACATTACTGAGCGGCTGGCTCGCTGCCCCAGAGTGTCTCTCCACCGACGTAGGCGGCGTTCTGAAACTTTTGCTTCTGCTGCTGCTGCCAGTGTTGTTCGAAGAGATTGCAGGGGGGCTAGTGCTTGTTGTTGGTGAGGACTCCCAGCCGCCAGAGCGGCCAAAGAAACTGAATTCTTGGGTGGCTGAGTTGATGGACGCCTCCGGGTCGAGGCTGTCGGAGAATTCAGCTAGCTCGTCTCTGCCATCCTGTTCAAATTCAAGTCGGATGTGCCTCAGACCCAACAGCAAAGATGGCCCACGACGAGTCTCGACCCGAGCATCTTGTATGGCTCGCTCTTGAACTGAGGCGAGTTTCAAGAACTCGATCAACTTTTCAATGCCACGCCCTGTGGAGTATCTTGGAATTCGTGTCAGCGTTATGGACTGAAGCCTAGGATTCATGTCCGGGACGAACGCCTCGGGATATGCAAACTCTGCTCGCGGAAGGAAAAAAGTCTCGGCGAGCCAGAGGTTAACCATCGTGGGCAGGTCATCCGTCTCTAAAGATGGTAGCTGAGTGACGAGGGAATGATGGATGCGCAAGACCTGTAGGTTTGGCGAGAAAAGGGGCCGGAATAGATGCGCACCACCAAGGATCCCCAAGAGTTTCGCCGTTCTAGGCATCCACTTAGGCATTGATCCGTCTGGCACTCGGAGTGACATGGAATCGCACTCAAGGCGTTCAAGCTGTCCAGGCGTCGACCGGATCATCTGCATCACGGCTTGAGCCGAGATGTTGTTCTCGTTGACATAGAGATGCGTGATGCCACCGTGCCCCCGACAAATGTCGAGATCATAGACTTGGTCTTCTGGCAGATGGATGGGGTATCCCGAACTGGTAGAGAGGATGTTCTTGATAGAACTGGCCGAGTCGTCCCTGATCTTCACTCGTCCATCTAATCGGACGGGTATAGTCATCCCTTGTGGCGGCGGCCCCTGAACATCTCGGGTGTACACCGGAGCATCGACAAGATATCTTTGTGGATGACTGAAAGTGGCGCTCCACGGCGACTCCTTGACAAAGCAGAAGTTGCCAAAGGACTCGCTGCTCGCACCTGGGCAGTATGAGACGGCGCCTTCAACGTCAAAGCGAGCACCGTAGGTCTGCTCTGATTTCAACGAGGGGCTCGAAAAGTCATGGATGCAACCTAGGCCTTTGTCCGTGAGATTGTTCCGGCTCAGATCCAGACTCCACAGTTGATCACCGAAGGCCCGGAAGAGAAGTAAGGCCGTTGCATCGTCCATCTCTCGCCCTTGCACTTTTAATATCCGAAGACGAGGTAGATTGGCCGAACTCAAAGCCGACTGTGTCAAGGGAGCCTTCAGGGAGCCGGACATGTCAGATACATCTAGATAAACAAGACTCTTCACATAGGTAGACTCATAGAAGGCTGTCGACAGCTTGGTCTGGCAGTTCGGTGTGCTCAGGAGCAAAGGGGGCTCAAAGTCTGGCGGCACAGCGCTCGGAGGGGCTGCTGTCAGAGCGCCCGCGTCGACGTCGGCGTGACCATCGAGCAGGATGCAGCGCAGCCGGGGGAAGATGGCAGGTAACCGGCGCAAGGTATCCGTGAGGGTCGGCCTGCCAAAGTCTAGCGAGAACCCCGCCGATGCGGCCTGACCGCCCAAACCTCGCAGATCAAGGGAGGTGACCAGCGAGAGAGTAGAAGTGGCAGGTCCGAGGCGCTTGGCATGGTCAAGAAAGCGATAGTACCACTCGAGATCTGCCCCGTTTTATTTTGGTGTGACCGGTTAGACCAAGCGCGAAATGGTTAGAGCCGGGCAAGGCAGTCCGGTCTACTCACCATTGTCTCGGTTCAACAGCAAATGGTTGGCAGTGGTGAGAGGGTCATTCCAGATACGGGGGGCGAACTGGCGGTGGAATCGCTTCGAGACGAGGCAAAGCCGCGCATAGTCTCGTACATGGGCGTAAGGCGCGACAAGCTCCAGCCAATCCAGTCTCCGCGTGGCGTCTTGATAGGAAGGCGGATGTGCCATGCTGAGATGTGAGATGTGAGGTGGGATGTGCGATGTGCGACGTGCGACGTGCGACGTGCGAGGTGCGAGGTGCGAGGTGCGAGGTGCGACGTGGTCTCAGGTGTCAACTCTGGACGCTCTACATGTTGCATGGCATTGTTGTGCTGACAAGTTCATGTCTCCCGTGGTGAGTGACATTTATCAGAGCGAGCACGTTGATCATGCTAAGATGCAGCAGGAAATGGCGACCAAACCGAAGGCCAACCTGACTGACCTATACGTTGTTGAGGGGCACACGCTGTAGAAAAGTGATCCACACCAACAAGTGGCATTTGAAGTGAAGATCATGAGGCAGGTTGAATCGCGCCTTCCGATAAATTGTATGTATACGTACTGTACATGTAGCTACAGGGTTGTATTCGTGGTGCACATGTCCGGGGTTAGGGTTTATCGTGCTCGTTTCAACACCACTGGGGGGAAAAGGGATGCGACACAGACCTGCGATTAAAAAAATATTTGCCATGAGCTCCCCCCCGAGGCACGGACATACCGTGGTCTGGCTATCACTCGAAGCAAAACCAGGGACCTGGATTGCCAAAACACAATTTCCCCCAAGTCACATGGCAGACACACACAAAGTGCGCGGTTGGTCAGATCTTCCAGGTTCTCACCACTCCGCGAGATACTCGAGTAACACCGACCGGCGGTCGTGTATGTGTATGTGTGAGAGACCGCCGATCGGAGATAATTCTCCGGCCCACGTTGTGATCTGCCATCGCCGCGCCCCCCCTCTGATTTGAGTGAGGTAGGGAGTAGTTTTTTGTGTGTTGTTTCTTTTTGTCTGTGTTTCTCATCTGAAGTTGATATACTAGGGTCGTATTGGTGGGTGTGGTGGTGATCGGAAGAGGAGACCTGCGGCGTGGCATCTCACCAAAAGTGGACCACTTGGGACTTACCAGGTTCTGGCTGGTGTAGATCGCCTATTGATATCGGAGCACATGCATTTCAGCCTAGAAACCTGTGGGTGATATACCTATGTCGGGCGTAATGTTTTTCATAAGCGAGGGAATAAGAAAAAAACAGTTGGATCTCAGGTCTTCGTATGACGCAGGTGGAGGGTTCAAGTTTGGGGTGGGCTGAAAAGGGGGGATGGGGCCGGGAAACGCGGAAAGGGGAAACGAGATGCTCACACCAAACCTGCTTGCTGGCCAGGAAATCCGATTGTGAGAATCCCATACGACAAAAAATTCACCAGCCGTTGGCTGACTTCCTGCACCCCAACCAACCCACTTGCACCCTGCTGCTGCCAGGGCAAAAACGCCAGCTTCCTACCTAGACCGTTGAGACCGTTATCGGCGGCTTATGCAGGTGGGAGCTCGAGTCAGGTAAGTCACGGCGTTTCTCTCGTTGTGTAACCAAACACGATCGCATCGAACGCATTCCCTCCGTTCCCGCAGCATTGTCGCTCAGATGCAATGAATGCAGCGCGGAGATTTGTCAGACCTCGTGTTGCCGGTCACTTTTAGGCTGCAAATGTGTCCGGGTATGTGTTGTGTTTGGTGTGGGGAGGGGAGTCGGAGCCATGCCCGACCTATCTAGAGTACCTACCTTAGTCTCGGTCAGGCTTTCGAGTTCCTCGCTCTCAACTACTGGAATTTTGGGGGGAGCTGAGAAGCCTCGGGCTCATTGTTGGGGAGGTGATGCGAGATTCTCACGATTTAACTGGCTACCGAGAAAGGCTCTTAGTGTGTGGCTGCTTGAATCAGCGGCTCAGCCAGCTCCGTGCTTGGCGATCGATGGCTAAGCGCACCCCTGGAGGAGGACGGGCAACGTGCCCAGCCTACTACAGTTTGAGTGGGACACCAACTCCATCTCACGATGTCGCTCCCCGCTTTGCTTAAAAAAAAAAAGCGAGACCCTTTGCCTGTTCCCACGTTATTTGTTGTAACAGAAGTCTGGGGGCGAAAATGTCACACAGCCATGATCAGGCATGGATTAGCCATTCTCGATGATCACCGTGCATTGACAACGCAAGAGTTATGACAATGTCTCGGCGAACATCGACGTGTCTGATCTGAGACATCATACTTGAGACATTGGCCCACAGGTGTTGTTACTCGCACGCACGAGGTGCTGTACGACACGGTTGACCTGCTCACGCACCTTTTTGGCAGAAATCTGTATTGTGGCGGATACGTAGCTGACACGAATGCTCTCGTGCATGGAGGTAGCGGTGATACTGGTGATAGCTAACGATACTTTTTGCTTTGTTTTGCGGCAACTACAGCCACTAATACAGATTACCGTTACACAGCCCCTATGTTTGGGTCACTGAAAATTTGTCCTTAACCCAAGACCGTGTTGGTCCGGCCGGATGTAGACATTTTGAATGTTCCCTTTCCCAACGCCAAAATCCAACATGTCCCGAGCTCACACGAACCCCCCGAAGCTTCTTATCGGCCATGTTAAAGTATGTTTGTCAAAACGAATCCTTTGTTGCAATAGGATTCGGTATATTAGAGAAATTGTTGCTGTTTCCGTCCGAGAAAATGCCCGGTGCCGGATGTCGAAGTAATGGCCAAACTCTTGCTCGTGTGTAGTCTCAAGCTGATTCATGTTGCCTCTGAGGTGCGCTTCTTTGTCTTTGCCGCTCGCCGAGGCTTGATGTGCTTCAGCTCCTCCTCCAATGCCTTCTCTGCCCCGGGTGCATATTTAACTCTTGGAGCCCTCCGGTCCTTCATTGTGTGTAGTCTGTGATGCTGCCTGCGGTTGTCATTCCGGTTGAAGATCTTATCGCAGAAGCCACATTTGTAAATGTCCGTGCTATGCGCCCTACTACACGTTAGCTCGCCTGAACCAAAACTGTCACGAAGCTGACAGAACTCACGACCTAAGGTGTCTCTTCAGGTGCTCCATCCTCTTGTATGGCTTGGAGTGGCATCCAGGATGAGGGCATCTGTGCTTCCCAGACGGAATCTTCGGTACGGCGACGCCATCTCCAATCACCACGCTATCGTTGCCCTTGACAGCCTTGTTACGTGCTCGGATACCCTGGGCTCTCTGAAGAGCCGTCGTCTTCTGCCTCGCTTCCTCGATGAAGAGTCGTCTTCTGGCAGCAGCTTCAGAAGGAAATGATGATTTTGCGTTTTCGAACTCCTGAATATCTGATACCTTGAAGTTGATCGGACTGTCTGCTGATTGTGCCCAGGTGGACCACGAGTCCTCCCAAGTCTGACTGGTCGGGATTGCCTGGACAGGAGTCGGCACAAGAGGCGAAGAGCCAAGGTCATTTGCGAAGGAGTACAGAGGCGTGTTCTGAGAAGCCAATTGGCCTCCAAAATCATTCATCTGAAGCCCGTGGTGGGATGGTGTCAAGGGAAAACCAGATTGGAAAAACTCTGAGGCATCACCACTCTTGGGGCCCGCCGGAAAGCAAGATGTCATAGCAGAAGCCGGGGGAGTGAGGTCAAAATCGAAGGAAGAGGCAAAAGAAGAGCCATGATCCAGTAGATTTGTGAATGGGGGGGTTGACCGTCCCGAAACTGGCGTATATGGGCCAAAGCTTGAGGCGTAGGAGGAGCTGTCGGCGCTGGATGGGAGGCAGCCTGTAGCCTGATGGCCGAAGCAGAAGTTCTCGCCGCCGTTGAATTCCATGTCAATCCTCAGGTCACACATGGGAAGGTCGCCGAGCTCCATCTTGCTTCGAAGAGGATATGTCCCGGGCTCCATCTTGTGTCGATGAATGCTTGGGGATTATCGGCAAAAACAAGAAGGATGGAGATTGGGGAATGGGGAACAGAGGGCTGTAGTTAGGATCAGATCTTCCCCTAGAGGAAGAAAGCGGAGGCGGTCCGATAGATATATGGGGGGCCTTGGGGAGGATCGTCAACGAGAGCAGTTCGCCCCTTAGGCAAGATGGGCGAAATCGGCCATTAATATGGGAATAGTGTTGCCAATATAAGGAAGAGGGTTTGTGAAGGGAAAGGGGCCGCATAGTGGAATGCAGCAGCGGAGTGCGAGGCGTCCCAAGCACCTAGGGCCAGGGTGGACACGATGAAATTGACCGAGACGGAAGTGTTTAAGGATTCATCCATCTGGATCGGCCCCACTACCGTGCTGCCGCTCACATCATGTATCATGTATCATGTAGGTGTCTGTCTCGAAATCACGACGGCTCAGAGCCCGCTTGTGCAGACTGAACCATGGCTGCAAATGCATCAGGCCCTGCTCGTGAGCAAAAGCTGCAACCCCTCGGAACGCAGAGAGCAACAAAAGCCACCACTGGTAGCCTGCCTCTACTCGATCGCGGTCACTCTCACCTTGACCAAGCGAGTTCTCGCCAGTAGTACTGTCTACAATGGCGTTGGACACTGGACCAACGAGACAATAGCAGAACCCACCCCCCCCCCCTGGAGCAAACTGGGCCTACATGAACGGCCGGACAAAAGCAGCTGTGTAGATCAGCCGAGAGAGTCTGGGGATTCTCGCCACAGGGCAGACTAGCGACAAGGCTAGGACGGCTGCTTGGAATGGTGATAGCACACGGAGGAATGAGGAGGGGGCGGCCTTCCAACAGAGTCAAGACGAGTGAGACAGGCCAGCGAGGGTGGTGGGCAGGATCGACGACGCTTGTCGCGAGGGAGTCTAGCCAGAAATCCTCATATAGGGAGAAGTGGTTGCCATCGAAGCCAAGGAGAGCAGATACAGAGATCGGCCAGGGGATAGCGCAAATTGAACCAAGACCTCGTCCAGCAGGGCAACGAGAGCGGCCCAGTCACTCGCCGAGTCCCCAGGCTCAAGCTCTACACGATGTGGATTCTCTCTACTTTCCCGTGTCCCTGTCTTCTCTCATCGCTCCTCTGACCCCTGTCCCCGTACCCTCGAGGGAACCAGCTGTCTCGAGGGAGGGGAGAGAGAGAGACCTAAGAGGAGACGGGGAAAAGAAAAGAAGCGACAAGAAACGCAAGAAAGAAAGCACGTCGCAGTCTCAACCCGGGTCCCTTATCCAGACTGACTGAGCCAAACGGAGGACAGAAGGGGCTTGGCGTATCCAGCTGGCTGGGCGAGGAGGACGGTGGCGTCAGTGGTAGCGTACCCTGGGGAAGCAAGTAACTCGGTAGCTGAGGCTGGAAGCACGTCGAGGTTGATAGGTCAACCGGCCAACAGGCTGAGGTCGGGTCTGAATCGCGTGATGGTCGTACGCAATCGCAACCAGTGAGAGTCCTTGGAGAGGCCAATGGCGGTCAGGCTCCTCGACTTGGAAATCGACCAAGGCAGTCACAAAGAGAGCGCCAGGTCCGAACTGCCTTGGCCTGGCAGGGCTTGGCAGGTGAGGGCAGGGGCCAATCAAGCAAGAAACCTTAATTCAACCTTATTTGCACTGTTCACTCTGTGCCTCAAACACCTGCCAAGAGCTGCTAACGCTCACCTTTAGACGCACCGTCACTTTCCCTCTCACCTCTCACCTCCAGTTCTGAACCTGCAGGCTTGGTGCCTGGCGACAACCTTTTCCCCCCATGGGCCCACCTGAGATCGAGCCAGCAGGGAAGGAGGGGAGGAGGGAGGACGGAACCGTGCAGCAGCAATCAGCAGCAAACAAAGGCTCCTTCCGCCACATTTCATTGTTCTGTCCGTGAGATGAACTCAATCCAATTTCCTGCGGTTGGCTTCACACTCGCATCACACTTCATGCAGTTCACTGTTGGATTTGTCTCGAGGCACCCACTCAACCAAGCTAGCCTCTGGTCGGTCGGTCTCTCTGCTGTCAAATTTAGCATGCAGCCAAAAGGTACAACGCATGTACTTTGTCCACCTACCTACCTATATAGTAGGTCTTTCGCTCAACTAAGGCCTCACCTGCATAGGTTTGTCTTGGACTGATGGGTCTCTAGACTGTCACGGCTATCACATCAAATGGCAGCCTCCCTTGAACGCTTCGACCACACAGTGAACCCGCGCCACAAGGATACGTGAGGTACCTAGGTCTTCACTCAGCTATCTCCATCTCGGCGAAAGACCAATGCCTGTCGGTCTTGTCGATCACCGCTGTGCTCAGTCGCAGTCGCCAGACACACCATTTCCCCGCACTTCGGAGCAACACACGGACGCCTCTCCCTCATCTTCGCTTAGCACCAGACTGTACCTGCTCCCTCGAGCCAACCAGTGTTGCTCGAGTTCGTCTGTCGCGGCAGTTGAGGAGCTAGCTCTGGCGACATTTAGTTATCTGACATATTCTGCCTACGAGTGTACCTTAATGTGTCCACGCCAATCTCTCTCTCGCTAATTATGTTCGATTCGGCCGCCTGGCACACTGGTCAACAAAGGGCAAATGCCGCCTTGATGGACAGCGACGACGCTCCCGACTCGGGAGATAGCACTCATCTCAAATAATGGCTGCCTTGGTTCGTTCTCCCTTCCAATGGGGACCGAGCCAGTTTGTGCAGACCGGGCGTCACGCCTTGCATGGCGTCCTTTTTCTGGGCCCAATTTTGCCCTGTTTATCAGTTGTTTCCATGATCTTCCCCTGTTGGTCGCCTGAGAGGACTAGTGGCCCTAAGACTTTTGGCTGCCCTTTGCCCTTCTCTACCCCTAGACCACCATGTATTTGCCTCGATGGCCGTGGCGGACATGTCGTGCACTGATGTCCGACGCCAAACGCCGCATCCCGATCCAGGAAACAATGCCATAGTCTCTGCAAGGCGTCCATCGCACGCATGGCAGCAGCCCTCAAACACCAACACACAAGTTTAGGTACATCGGAAGAGGCCTTGCAGAGTCTCTCCCACTGGGGTGAGCAGCCGCCGCAAAGGCCGCCACACCGAACTCTGGCGCCTATATGCCTGCATCATCCAACGGGTACCGTTGTTGTTTAAGCAATATCTCGATCTTCTGCACAGCAGTCTCATGCAAACAGCGAAGAAGGGTAATGGTTTGCCGAGGGAGACGTCCCTGTGCAGCTACCAAGTGCTCCCTTGCCATCACGTCCCTTCGTGGGCTTCTGCGGGCCTGGGTCCGGATGGGGCGAGCCGTTCTGTCTTCTTATGTAGACGTGTTTCTTCTCTTTCTTCGGGCAAGCGCAGCATTTGCACTGGTTTCATCCCGCAAGAAGCAGCCCTTTCATCGAGTTTGATATTCCCGTTTTATTCGGGGCAGCCACTCGTGAAGGTGGCCTACAGCTCTGGATATCAGCAGCAAAAACAAAACAAAAAAGGGATCGCCAAGGCCGCCTACTACCGGTGTCCCAGAAAATGATCGTCCGATTAACAAATACGATAATTACGCAAACTTTTATGTTTCTCATTTCTATTTCTGACCGTCTGTCCCAAACCCTGTACTCAAATCTAGTGTGTGGACAAAAAGCCGTGCAAAGACCGGGGTATATGATTGCTTCACTTATTTTGAGGTACACGTACCTCCACCCATGGTATTGCCCAATCTGGGGTAATCCCAAGTCCCTGGTTTTCCACATTCGGCATATCAGCACCCTGCGGTGTGTGTTTGCGGGGAAGGGAATAGTCCGTACTACGTCCATCTCTATGTACCTTGCATGCAAAAAGAAGAAAAAACGTCTCCTGTGCAACCCGGCAAGGCAACTAACTACCTTAACTAGTCACCAACCTACTTAACATTAACGTGATTGCCCGAGCCTAGACCCCTGCTTACCGCCGGATACACGTGTGATAGAGGCTCTAAACTTTTCGCTCCACACGGACAACGAACGCTGAGCAAACTCCAACATTTTTTTCTCCTCCCCTTTCGGGAGAGAGACTGACACACTCATCACCTCGTTCGGGGCTTTCTTTCTTCGCAAGCAAACCCACATGGTTGACCAGGGATGCAGCAGCAGCAGCAACAGCAGCAGCCAGACCAACGCTCCTCCTTAGCAGGAACATGTGTCCCTGGCATAGATGGAACACGAAGGGATCCGTTCCGAACAATTGCAGCAGCAGATGGGGAGGACCAAGATGTATATGTGTGTGTGCAAGGCCCCCGGGGAATGGTATGCAATCTCCCGCTGAAGTGTGCCCTGGCAGCTTGCTTGATATGCCGCATTTTTCGTCGTCAGGCACGGCAGTCCTATTCAGGGGGCGTCACCTCCTTTGGAGTATACACTGCGTGTTGGTGGTGGACTCTACGGCACAGAAACGCACGCACGCATGCTGCACGCCAGAGAAGCACGCCAGAGAAGCACGCAGCACGAGGTAGTCACATGGAGGGTCGTGTGAGTGGTGTTTTTTCTTGCTTTCATCGGCGGACCCGAACCAAATCGGTAGCTTGCTGTGATGCTAAAGGGGCTTGCTGCCATCACACCTATCCTGTGAGCTTCAACGAAAGCTAACTCGTGATGGCCGGAGAACGTGAGGGATTGCTCTATTCTAGCGGCTTGCTTCTGTGGGCGTAAAACTTTACCAAAATCTTGGCAAGGAGACAATCCCATTGGTTTCTTTTGTACGCCCTTTCTCCCGGCTTTGCCATATCACGTCCGAACGGGGGCAGTTCGGTGACGACTCTAGATGCCAATGCACTACCCAAGGGCAGGGACCAAACAACAGTCAGGTACCAATCAGTTTTAGTCATCGACAGCGTCGTCATCGTTGTCGCCGTCGCCGTTGCTACCGTCCTCGTCTGCAAAATCGTCTAGTTCCTGTTCAGTTGCCTCTAGACCGGACGAGGACATAAACTTCTCCTCTTTCGCCTCCGCTATACATAGAAACAAACAATGTTGTCAGCCATGCATTCATTCATTTTCATCACCCCCTTTATCCATAGGAAAAGGCGCTCTTACTCTTTGGCTCAACAAGCATGTTCTCTTGTACCTCGCAGTCAGTTAGCACGCAGCCCTCGCCAATCTCGGCGCGCTTGCCCAGAATGCATTTTGTCAGCCGGCAGTTTTTGCCCACCACAACTCCGTCCATCAGTAGGCATTGAGAGAGCCGCGCGCCCTCGTTGATTTGGCAGTTGGCACCCACTACACACTCCTTGATGGATGTCTTCTCTTGCACCGTCACGTTGTCGGCGACCAAGCTGTCAAGCTTGGTAATGGTTGTCCGCGCCTTGACGCCCTCTGGGTAGGCCACCTTGCGCGCGTGCGCGAAGGGGGAAGCAGCGTCCGAGCCAACTTCTTCTACCGAGGGCAGTTTCGCAAGCTGTAGAGAGATCTGCAGGAGAAGATTTGAGGCGTCCACGCGGCGTATTAAAGGGGTAGATGGCGCAGAGGGATGAATGTATGCGAGCATGGGCGGCACGGCGGCGACCTCTGTCTGCTGCTGCTCCGCTTCTCTGAGAAGTGTTTGAGAAGATGCCAGACGGGCGCTCCCGGACTTGGGGGAAAGGATTCCGCTGTTCTTAATGCCGGGCTTGTTGTCGCCGCCCCGGTTGTCAGAGTCTGCGAGGATCTCATCAAGGCCGAGTTTGCTGGACAATCCTTTCTGCCACCCGGCCTTTACCCACCACCCAATGACGTCCTCGCCAATAGTCTCGAGGTTCTCATTCTCGCGAATCAGTTCCATCACCCATCGCGGGAATATATAAATGTGGGCGTCGCGGTGGGTGGTCAGTATCCGTGCCCGCGGGTGGCTCCGGAGGAGGGCGTGGCGGACAGGAAATCCTTTCTTCTCTTCTATCAGGTCCTTGAGGGAGTCTGTAGGCGTAGAATACGCGAGCTTTGAGAGGTGGGGGAAAAGGGAGCCCTTGGGAGGCAGCACTGTCGAGGGCGGCAGTGGCACTGTTGCCACAAAGTCTGTTTCCTCTCCCTTAATGGGCATGGCGGTCTTGGTCTGATACCAGACGCCAAGGCCGCCGCTCCGCTGGGTATGGGATGGACGAGAGTCCCCAAGGAGGTCTGCCAAGCTTGCTGACTTGACCATCCATGCCTGTAAAAGCTTGTCTGCTCCTAGTTCGCAAACAAGGTCGCAGGGAAGCACAAGAAAATCCGATTTCACGGCTGCTTGCAGCTCGGGAAGACGCAGAATCTCTGCCGTTCCAGTGTTCTGGCTCAGGTCCCTGGGAAACAGGAATTCTGGCCTGGGGTACGGGAGGCTGGTCAAGAAGGGATTTGTATTGAGAGCAGTCTTGATGGCCTCTGCCGCGGAAGGGGGACAGACAAGTGTGATGTCTAGAGGAGGGTCAGTGGACAGTGGCCACTGCACTTAAAGGAGAAGCAACCATGGGGTGACACCTACCGGTAATGCCAGCTCGGTAACAAAACTCGAGTGGGTACCATACCATGGGCCGGTTGGCAATTGGGAGAAGGGCCTTGGGGTTCTCATCAGGGTTGGCCGTGAAGGTGGGAAAGGAGCTGCCGGGACCGCAGAGAATCAAGGCCTGCAGGCCTGGCGCTGCAATCGTGACAGCGTGGGGCATCGTGAAAAGGAGACAAGAGACGCTGCGACGGGGCCTGTCAACAGCAGACTGGCAGTCTGGGAACGGGATAAGGTGTTCTTATAACGTTTTAATGTTGATTTAAAGTAGCGTTCAGGAACCCTGAACAGCGAGCGCAGCCGTTGGTTAGTCCTGGCAGCCTTTTCAACGTTGCGCTTTTCCTGACTCACACTCACCTAACGGCCAAACTCTCTTTAAGCGCTCACACCGAGGGCATTGATGGGTCAGAAATTCGGAATTCAATGCCTGCAACCGGAGGGGAATTGGCCCGTGCTCTTGGTCTGTCTAGCCAAACATTGCCAAGCAACAGCAAGCGCGTTTTGTGGTGGCTAATGGCACGTGCATGCCCCACCCCGGTTTTCTTGGCGTCAGCTTGTTGTGCGGACACTGGACAGCGGACAGGGACTGGTTGGTGGAGGGAGCTGTGCTCCAGGTGTGCTCCTCGTGCCTGCCCGGCCAACCACCTGCCTCGGTCGAAGGGTCCTTGTGCTGAAAATGGAGCTTGGCTCGCTGAGAGCTTGGGGCATCAACAATCGAAGCCCCATCCCAGCCTCTTCAACACCACCAAAACACACCGAAGCCTGTGTTGGTCTACCCAGCCGCCCATTTCTACTGAGACAGCCCCAACGCTAGTGCTTGCCTCCACCGCTCACCATTGGATTCGTGGGGGGGGGGGGGGGGGGGGGGGGGGGGGGGGGGGGGGGGGGGGGGGGGGGGGGGGGGGGGGGGGGGGGGGGGGGGGGGGGGGGGGGGGGGGGGGGGGGGGGGGGGGGGGGGGGGGGGGGG